>JASAND010023968.1:0-28506 GCA_030248195.1 Trissonchulus latispiculum
CACCATGGAACAGTGATTCCTTGAAGTAAGTAGTACTTGTTAGTTGTTACTATTTGTCCATGATGACCGAATCAAATTAAATGTGTTGCATGTTATTTATTGCACTAGTCAGACTATGAACGAGTACCATATAGCATAGCTCTTTACAAGATCATAACAAAGAACCAGTTTGCCGGTACCCATACTGTTAAAGGCGGGATTCCTTGCTCTCAGTTTGAATACATGCTGTGCCAAACCTTCTTCTTGAAACTTTCGACTCTCCCTGGTGATGTAGGCTGGATTGTGGATGATGGAAGACCATCTTCAGAGTCGAGAAAACTGACCTTACGGTGGAAGCAACGAGACAAAAACAGCTCACCTAATGCCGTGATGGAAACGAATGTAAGTGGCATGGTGTCAACGAAGGATGCAGTTGACATAAAATATTTAGAGCAATACAATGAGCCATGGTTTACGGCAGGTTCCATGGTGTAATGGTTAGCACTCTGGACTTTGAATCCAGCGATCCGAGTTCAAATATCGGTGGCACCTTAAAACTTTTGTAGCAAGTCTTAACCTTACTGATAGTGCTTGAATATGGTTTATGTGACTACTGATCTACCCATTTTTTCCAAGTAGACTGTCAAAGTTTGAAGTTCCACCGAGATTTGAACTCGGATCGCTGGATTCAGAGTCTAGAGTGCTAACCGTTACACCATTGAACCGCGATTCCTTGGCGTGAGTAAAACTTGTTTACTGTTGTCCATGATGACGAATCCAGGTCAAATGTGTTGCACAGGCTGTTAGTTTACTGCACATTGTGAGGCAATGAGGAGTACATATAGCATACCAGTTCACAAGATAACAAACAACCACTTTGTCAATTTACTGTCATAACCGTAATTCTGTATTCTTGGTATGAGAGGAATAGGCACCAAAACATTATTCTCGAAACCTTTGATTATTAGTTACGATGTAGACTGAGCAATCGATGATGGGAGACGATCTTCAGTGCAGAGCGTTTTCTGTCACTAGACCGGAGAGCAGAGCGTTTTCTGTCTCTGGAGACTAGCAACTTCATTACAGATATTACGCGTATGTGTTTGCTCACGTATTAATGGCGATTTCTTAATTCTAACTTGCGACACGGGATGACTCATTAAATAAACATAGGTTTGCAACAATTTGAAATTAGGAATCAGCGAAAACAGGTTGCAAATGCAAGTGTGAAAATGAACTAAGCTTTGCATTTTGCAGACCAGCTGCTTAGTCTTGATGACATAATTACAGCCTTTATACTGAACTACTGTAACTGTATTATGACTATAGAAGGATTGCAAAAAATAAAGCATAAAATTGCACTAATATTCATGATGATTGTAGGGTAAAAAGGTAAGAAATCTAAAATCTGCATGAGACCAGTAACAAAAAAGCTTTACAAAATCGATTAAATCATCTTTTGCACAGTATAAAATTCTACTGCGCAGCAGGCCTACAATTATTGTAAATGTTACTAAATAACCCTTCCCCTTTTGCAGACACTTTTGCTTGTTAATCTAAGCAGTTGCAAGGTGCACGATGTTGTACATAACTCAATATTTTCTGAATCAGTGTTGAATAGTTTTCCTGATATAGTGAGATGAACACATTTCAGAATATAATTGATGCAGTTACTCATACTTTTAATATTCACAAAAAGCCCATGCACTGATTATATAACAGTTTCTTTTACAGTTTATTGGTTTTATGTGTATCATTTTACCGTTTTAATAACATGATTGTTGCTCGAATAATAGGTAATAATATGCTGTCTGTTATTATTATCTGTTGTCGGTAATAGCAAAAGTGCATAATTGCACTATATATTAGAAGAATAGTAAGCCACTAGAGGGCTTCTCTTCTTGGCATTGCGTAACGGTGCTCCGACCACAATACGCGAATGTTCCCCCGTTTGGTGGGGGGGGGTCGACAAGCAAACCCCCTCCCCGTTTGGTGGGGGGTATGCAAAAGGGGTCCAAACAAACGGGGAGGGGTCTCTGCAATCTGATTGGCTGTTGGCTACCCCCCCCCCCTTCCCACCAAAAGGGGACCTCTTTTCTGCTACCCCCCCCCAACAAACGGAGGGGGGTATGCTTTGTCGAAGAGAGCTACCCCCCCCCCCCACCAAACGGGGGAACATTCGCGTATTGTGGTCGGAGCACCGTTACGCAATGCCAAGAAGAGGAGCCCTCTAGTGGCTTACTCTTCTTCTTATATATAGTGCAATTATGCACTCTTTTTAATAGTATTATTATATATTGTTTATTAAAAGCAGACTAGTTGATTCCATAGTTTTCTCGAGTAAACAAATGAAGGCTACTCCTTTGCAGGTATATATAAACTTTTGGTTGTCACAATATCTTAAGATTACAGTAGTACTACAGTTAGGATATTTTCGGATCAGCCCGAGGGTCATACCAGAGCGAGCAGACGACAGACAATGCTAAAGTGTACCTTGCCCTGGATAATGTGGCTATCCGAGTTGTCACTTCGTCTACATAAATCGGAGAAACTGTCGTCTCGTAAAGCAGTTGGTACAGAACAGAGCAATAGTTTGAATCCCTGAAAAATGTACACGACACGAGTCTCAGGCACTAAAAGAACAATTTTAATTCTTATGGCTGTAGCTAAACGACCAAGATAATCTTTTAACACACACGTAAAGGTTAGGTAAAAATGTTTTGCTGAGTTCTTCACTTGACTCTGCAAAAACATGCTTATTTTTGAATAAATACATACATCGAGGGGGCTAAGTGACGTGCAGCAGCTGATGTCATAAAGAAGCAATAATGAGCTTTGTCAGTGTCGATTCTGTGAAACGTCTGCTGTCCGATGACTTTTGGTTATACTACGACATTCAACATATTAGGGAGAAAATTTTGTGGTACATTTTCACATGCTAAAGTTCTACCATTATTTTTAATATTAATTTGAACGGACGGTCAGCGTAGGTGCCCGCATTCGTTTGGTGAAAAGTGAAAAGTAGGACACACACTTTTTAAGCTCAAAAATTGCGTTCTCCGACGAACATTTCGAGTATGAGTTTTAAGTTTTCACAAAACGATTAGTCTCAGCTCCGTTCTTAGAAACACAACTACAAAATAAAAACAGTTGATGATAACCAAAAACGAAAGTTTGCTTTGAGATGGCAACTTTTCATATTTTGTTGCCCAGGATAACCTCTGTAAAATCAAATTTGGCAAGAAAGTTTAGGTTTTTGAACTGAAACTGACTTTCTTGTGTCTGGTTATTGTGGTGAACCTTTCTTGTATAGTTATGCAAAGCTCTTATTCAGCTTATGCCTTTCAGCAAGAGTGTTCCTTCAGCTTATAACAATTTATATTGACAATTAGGAAATTCTAAGCCACGCGGCTTCTTCCGCAGTTATATATTAAATTTGCTCTTCCACATAAGTGCTCTATGTAAGGTCCTTTTACTGTTAAGGAAGGTAGAAAAAGTAAATCCTCACTATTTGTTGAGGTGGGACTGGGCATTTGGACCATCTATAATTCTGTCCATATACACTAAATCTGGTAAAAAGTTGATTTTTCACGCCCCCTTCCCTCTCAGCTTATGCCTATGCTTATTTTACTAATAGTATATGTTTTAATGGACGATCTCATGAATTTGTACTTAAGAATTAGAGTTTAACATATGATATTATTGTTTTCTGTAGTCTATTCCCATCTGAGGCTCAAGGTGATGTAGTTTTAGGTGTTGCAATGTCACATCTTTGTTTCTTTGTTTTTCTTATTTTTTCCACTGGTCTGACAATTTCATTAAAATTTGGATTTTTCTACCATCTCTTAAGCCGTTCAAAACAAAAATGTATTAAATGTATTAAATGTATTAAAGCCAGAATGCCTGATTCTATCAACCAGACATTGCATTTTACTTTGAATATATGTGTGTACGCTAAAAGGCAAGTTATCTTCGACTTTCAGCCAGCAAAAATCCAACTATCAAAATTAAAAAACGACCATAAGCTTCAGCTTAATATCAGTGGTTAATAGTAATGTTTTAACTGTGCGCAAGAAGGAAACCTATAATTGTTGGCACAGCTCAAATGATTAGGTTAGAAATGAAACGCTATGCCTCACACAGTAGGCAATCCTTTACAGTAGTTTTGCTTGCTTGGAACTGTACTGTTGCACATTTCCTAGCATCATTCAACCATGTGTATCCTGTGCTAAACCAGCATATCATAATTTCAGTTTGTACCTACCTTTTCTTTGCGCAAAGATCTTACTGAAGTTGTTGAACATGCGGAACCTGCGAATTCTGAAATCTTGTGGCTTTGATATTGCTGAAAGTCGGATTAGCCAAAAAAGTGTTCTCTGGGAGCATAAAATCTAAACATTTGCGCATTCAACATTTGTTTCCATGATCAAATGAAACTAAGTCCTGGTGCATATTTTTGCTTTTACAACTGTTTTACCATAAATTCAGCCAATTCCGGGTTTTAAAGTTTTCGGATTGTAAAAATTTTTTCAGTACCCAAAACATGGGTATAACTAGTGCTGGGACCGGTTCCGATTTTTGAAACCGGTTCCGGTTCTTGACTACCGGTTCTGGTTCCGGTTCCGGTTCTAGCTACCGGTTCCGGTTCCAATTGGTATTTTTGATAATAAGCTAAGATCACACGATTTTTTTATTTTTTTGAGAATTGCTATAAAAACTTAATATATTTAACTGCACACACCTATGAACGTGTTTTTAAACAGTGTTTTTGCTTACTTTTTACTGTTTATATACAAATATTTACTGTGAAAAAGATATGGTCTGTTTCATTTTTACCAATATGTTGGGGAAATGTTAGCAACCAGAGCTCACCAAAATCCTAAGTATTCTCAATCTAGATAAACATTTAGCTACTGCCCTTCAGAAAGCGGACGTTGCACAGAACTTTCCTCGACCAATTTCAAGCAATCCAATAAAATTTGCTTATCAATTTAACAGCTACAATTACAACATTACAAAGCTTAATCATGGAAAAAGCAGCTAATCTCATCTCGGTGTCGAAGACTTTTTGAGATCGAAAACTATAGCAGAAAACATTGGGGAAAATCGTTGAACGAGAATTAAAACTTTTCGAGCACTTATGCAGCACACAGGTACAACTAACTTCATACCTTTAAAACCAAAAATTGTATGTTACAATAAATAACATCAAGCTGCTAAGTTTTCATTTTACATAGAATTTGTTTTAATTTTTGTAGCTGAAATAAACAAATTTGTAACAAAAGAGCGCTATTCCCTATCAAATCCTAAACCTATATATAAGCAAAAAGTACTAAAATATGAAAATTTTTAATAGACCATCGAAGGCATTCTTTGTCGGTAGCGCTAGCCAATTGCTATTAATTAAATAAGAACGGTACCTCAAGGATACTGTTGCTCAACTTAACCCTTAATCTGGAGTTGCGCCTTCAGTATACTGGTTTGCTTCAGTTGAAGTTTGCACACAAAAATTGCAGAGGTAACAGCTAAAGTTGGAAGAGTTGCCGTAAAGGATCAAATCCTTAATGCTTACCTTTGCCATCCTTAAAGAAGAGTTAACACTGAATACTCCATCGTTTTTCTTTTTCTATAACCTTTTCAGAAAACTTAAAACATTGACTGAAAACTGTTATTAAAGACATCGTAAAATTGATGTGAAATCTTCTGCCATTTACACAACATTTCAAAAACAAAATTTTATATCTAAATAGATGTCATGAAGTTAAAAAAAGGCTAAATTTATACCCGGTTTTTGATCGTTTACTTTTGAAGTATGTAATGAGTTTCGGAGTATACATTTGACAAACCAGAGTACTTTGGAATGATAATAGGGCTCGGACGAGTCATAAAAGTGGCGCACTGTTTTTTCTACTCTCTGGTTATGGCAAATCACGGAGCAATTGGTTCCTTGGATTCTTTCGAACCCGAAGAGCAAACCTGGTCATCTTACTCTGAACGTATTGATCAATATTATATAGCCAATGATATTGAAAATGAAGCTAAACAAAGAGCCGTTCTACTTAGTGCCATTGGTTCAAAGACATATAATATCTTGAACTACCAAAATAAAGTTAAATTCCAAGTGTTAAATTCAAAATCATAAGAAAATTTTAAAATTTTACAAAATAAACCTTGATTGAAGTTTCAAACAGCCAAAATTAACACTAGAACCGGCCGGTTCCAAAAGCCACCGGTTCCGGTTCCGGTTCCGGTTCTAAAAATCCTACCGGTTCCGGTTCCGGTTCTACCGGTTCTTTTGGAACCGGTCCCAGCACTAGGTATAACAATTCACGACCAGTTGAACAACTTCTGTAACAGATAGTCTTGAAAACTTAATCAATTCCTGGAATTCACAAAAAGCGCATCTTAAATATTTTCTCCAATATACCCCTTCTTCTTCTTCTTCTTCTTGTTCCTGGGCCATCGTGAGTCTTCTCAATGTGGCTGAGACGTCAAAGACGCCCCACATCCCGCAGGAAGGCTAGCACCCTTGGAGGGCCCCGGGACAAGATATCCAACCGTGGCCGTGACCCCAAATGTCGCCTGCGGGCTGTAGTATGGCTGGGGCAGTGGAGGAGAAGGTGAGGGAGATCCTCCATTATCCGCCCCGCAGTCTGGGCATCCCGGAGATGGCGAGATGCCCATTCGATGACGCTGTTTGGCCAGAATAGTGGAGTGTCCCTTACACCGTAACTGTGAAAGGACCACTCTTTCCCTGCGGCTGAGGTTTGCTTCCAGGGAACTGTGTACAGATTTTCCATCATCGAAGATTTTTTCTGTGTCGTCACTCTTCCAAAGCAACCGGCATTCTTCTCTGATGGTGGCCTTTATTTTTGCCTTCGCCGTGGTTAGATCGATTTCCACGTCCTTCTGATCTAACTGCATTGCCCGTTTTGCGAGCTCATCCGCCATTTCATTGTCGGTTACCCCAACATGACTGGGGATCCACTGAAATGTCACATGAATTCCACTGGCACTTAGGCGGCACAGTTCTCTCCACAGGGCGGTGGCAGCTGGTGAAGTCTGGGCTTGTGGCCCAGCTTTTAGTTTCTGCAGCAGAGAGAGTGAATCGGTACAGATACGGACTTCCTTGTAGTGGAATCTATTTAGGCGGTTTCTGACCAGATACAGACCGTCTTTGACCGCTAGCAGCTCTGACCGAAAGCTGGAGCAAAGGGAGCCAGCTGGCACCATGGCAGTTTCCAGCAAAGAGCCGGAGGCATCTGTGACCAGTACTCCAGAACCACCTCTTCTCGTATCAGAGACAGCTCCGTCTGTCCAGATTATATAGTCGGCAGGTTGGAGCTGAGCTAGGGTAGTTTCGGTTAGCCGGAGCAGAGTGGAAGTTGTTACGTCCTTCTTCCTGGGCAGGTATTCTCCGCCCACGAGCTCCGTGTTGACCGTGACTAGCTCTAGAGTCTCCCACGGTGGAATAGAAGATAGACATAGCGGTTCGCGTGGAAGATTGGTCAGTCCAGCGCCAGCAATCAGTTTGGAGCCTTCGTTTCTCCAGGAATTTTGACTGGGTAGCCTCTGCCTTGTAGTCTGAAGACTAATGAGTTTTCTTGGATTGTTGTCTGGCAGCCTCACGGATTTTTCATATCCTAATGCCACCAGTTCCTTCGCTCTCAGTGATATTGAGGGTAAGTTGGCTTCAATTCTGGTATATCCTGCTGATGTGCCGGCCAGGCAGCCAGTGATTTTCCTAGCGGCCTGATTCTGAATTTATTCCAGTTTTTCAGCGGTAGATTTTGAGACGGACGGGTACCAGGCGGCCATAGCGTATTCCATCTTCCATCAGTGATCGTACATATGAGATGAAAATGAGCCTAAGGTCTTCCTTGATTGGTCCCCATTTCCGTCCGGAAAGGGCACTCAGGATAGCCAGCCTTGGCTGACAGCGTTTCTTCAGATTCAAGCAATGGGGCGCACAGCAGAGTTTCCAGTCAAAGGTCACCCCGAGAAATTTGGGGTTGCGGTCATATGGCACCTGATTTCCATTCAGGAAAAGTCTGGGCTGTTAGGTAGACTGCTTGTTTTGGGTGGTAAATATGCATGCCTGGCACTTGTCCACATTGATATTCAGTCCCCATTTGGTCGTCCATTCTTCAATTCTGTTCAGGGCGCGCTGCAGTTTCTGCTCTGTGATTTGAATATCAGAATCTGATGCCCACAAAGCCAGGTCATCTGCATATATGCTGCCATCCACTCCTTCTGGTAGATGATCCAGGATATCATTTATGAATATGATGAACAGCAGTGGAGATAGGACAGAGCCCTGGGGGACTCCCTGGTGGATCGTTTTCCATTTGCTACGTGCTTCTTTATATATGACTCTAGCTTTTCGATCAGTCAGAAAGGCCTTGATCCACTTTAGGCAGCACAGAGGAATTTCCATATCCAATAGTTTATTATACAGACCTTCTCTAGGGAACGTGTCAAAGGCCTTCGAGAAATCAATCAGGACCATGCTGGTTCGTTTTGCCGGCGGTTCCTGTTGAAATCCGTCCGCTATTGACTGTATGATCCGAGCGATTTGATCCTCAGTGCTGCGTAGCTGCCTGTAGCCAGCCTGGAGTGGTGACAATTTCCCCTCTTCCTCCAGAATATACTGCAGGCGGCGCTTTACCATGGACTCCGCCAGTTTTGCCACACAACTAGTGAGGCTTACTGGACGGAAAGATTGTACTTCAGTGGCAGGTTTCCATTTTTTGTGGATAGGCACGATTTCTGCTCTTCTCCAGGCCGTTGGGATTTGTCCGGTTCTCCAAGAAGCGTTGATCAGCTTCAGAAGGGAATCCTTCGCCGGTTCTGAGAGATGAACCAGCATCTCATTCGTAATTCCATCAGGACCGGGACTCTTCTTCAGTTTGAGATTCTGCAGAGCCAGCTGCAGTTCTGTCCGTGTAAAGTCCTGGCAGGATAGAGAAAATTCGTTTCGACAGCCGCAGCTTTGCTGCATTCTTCTTCTGTTTCGATTTCTTTCTCTGCGGCTGTTTCTGGATGACTTTAGGTAGCTGACTTTCGCATAATTTTTCATAAATGCGTTATCAGCCTTCCTTGGATCCGATAGACTTTTCCCTTCGTCCACTATGGTCGTTGTAGGAAAGCTGGATTTGTTCCCATCAATAGCATGAACTACCGACCAGACCTTACTAGGTGCAGTAGTGACATCCAGAGAGGACGCGAAGCGTTGCCAAGATTCAGCTTTCAGCCGACTGATCAAGTCCAGAGTCTCTCTTTTCGCCTGGATCCATTGTGGTCTTTTTGCCGGATCTCTGCGAGCCTCCGCCAGAAGCTTCTTGCATTTAGCCACAGCTTCAGCGGCTTCGTCGCACCACCAAGGAGCTGACCTTGAGTGTTTTCCTTTGGGAATGGCTCTACTGGCTGCCAGCAAGACCGCTTTATTGAACAGGCGATAGTATTCATGGACTCCGACTTCTTCCAATTTCGGCATCTTTCTCAATTCATCATCCAGTATTCTTCTGTACAGGATCCAGTTCGCTTTTCTGAAGCACCATTTTGCATCAGCTCTGCTGGCAGGGATCGGGATTTCTTGACCTAAATTGTAATTGATCATGATGGGCAAATGGTCTGACAGTGTGTTGTTCATTACCTGCCAGCGAAAGCGCCTCCCCCTAGAACTGTGGCAGACTGTGATGTCTGGGGCAGTCCCAGACTCTGGGGCGGTGACAGGGGGCCGTGTAATTGATCCGTCGTTTAAGACAGTCATGTTTGAGCTGAGAGTCCATTCGTCGATTTCGTCTCCCTGCTCATCTCCCTGTCGCCCGGGTTCCCAGGTACTCGAGTGTGAATTGAAGTCTCCACGAATCAGGACATTTTCGCCAGAGGGAAGCAGGTGGGGATTGAACTTTCTTTCTCTTGTTTCGACTGCCTGTCGTTGGATTGTCGGCACATAGATGTTTACGACCACCAGTTGTTTGCTTCTCAAGCGAATCCTGACAGTTAACGCATCCGTCGCCAGATCATCCTGGGCCAGAAGTTGTCTGTCAAGTCTGGAATATTCCAGGCCCTCTTTTATGAGGGTCAGAACGCCACCGCCTTTCATGGCTCCTGCAGCTCTGGGTTGCCTTCTATTCGAGAACTCTGCCACATACCCTATTATTTTCGGCACTGGATCTTCATCTTTCAAATGGGACTCCTGAATAACCGCCACATCCACCGATTCTTCTTCTAAAATTTGCTTCAGCCAAGGAAGTTTTCTTTTTAAGCCTCCAGCGTTCCACTGAAGGAGTTTTAGGCAGCCGTTGCTGTGGCTACTGCTTCCAGGGACTGGATTTGGAGTGGCTGGGGCAGGAGTTGGTGCTGGCGCCGGCGGTAATAACGGCCTTACAGCCTGAAGAGGCGGTACTGGTACTGGTGAAGCCGGCACTGCTTGCACCTGTAGTAGGCAGATAGGGCATTTCCATGCATTGGTATAGTCCCTGAGTTTCTTAAGTCCAGAGCATTGAAGGTGAGTCCATCCAAGACACTGACAGCACTGTACACAGTTCCGGACAGCATTTTTGCCGCAGACAGGACAAGGCCACTTAGGATCTTCCTCAATGTCACCAGCGAGGAGAAGGAGGCGGCCCCAGTAGGTCCCACTGGTCTACCAGGGCCGCCACCCAAAAACCCGGAGGGTCGCAGGGCAAGGGGGTACATCCACGGGGGTACCAAGGCCGAGACCGGGGGATCCAATGTCCCCGGACTGGAGGTAGAAAGGCCAATAGCGGGAGCCAGGTAAGGGGAAGCCATTCGTTGCCATTCAATGGAGGGACCAAGGGACTGGTTCTGCCAGTCCACCACCGGCAAGGTACTTCCAGGGACCAGCCAATATACCCCTCAATGTGGGTATCATTTGAAATCTCTTGATGAACTCTTAAATGCACAAAAATTTTGGCGAAAACTAAAATTTTTAAAAATTATTTAAAAATTAAATATTTTAATTTTCCGTGAATGCAACCCGGAATTCCGAATCTTTCCTGATGTTCGAAATCTTCAGTTCAAGACGATTTTATTGTATACTCATAGCCTGGCTTTTCTGCAAAGTTTTACCGAAAAATTTTGCCTGCGGGCCGGGCCGGGCCGGGCGTGCACGATTTTGGAGCGGACCGGGCCGGGCCGGGCCGAAAAAATTCGGCCCGTGCTCATCTCTACTCTCTGATTCAACTATAGCTTTCTTTCCGGATACGAAATGCTTTGCAGGTTTTGGATAAAAAACTACAATTATTGGAGATGTTTATATCACTACACAAACAGAATCACTGCACATTACATAACTTTTCTAAACCAGCTCATGCCAAGAAGCTTTCTCTTGTTGCCACCTAATTTGTGCAATGATATACGGTTTCTTGCACCAAATAGGTCCATATGAAAACAAACACGGTGTGTTGGGTCGCGTTAGGAGCGCTCCTAACTTTAACTTAGGTGCTAACTTAGGAGAATCGGGTTTCGAAAGATTCTCCTCAGCTAGGAGTGATATCCATCACTCCTAACTTTTCTCCTAAGTTGCCTGAATTTAGGAGCATCGTCAGCTAAACTTAGGAGAAATCTTTTGAAACGGGTTTGGGAGGTCTCCTATCCTAACTCCCTCCTGGTCAGCTCTCAGACGTCCTCCTAAGGAGGATACTTAAGAGAATCTTTTGACCCTGACCTATCTTTTGCACGCAAATGGCTCATCACCTCTCTCCGACATTGGACCCTAATAAATCAATCCTTTCCGCCCGTAATGCGTGTGCTCTATAATCGAAACTGACATGAATTAGGATTTACACTGCATGCGTTTTCAAGCTTCAACACGTAGTGAGTGAGAGTCTTCTATTTTGACTGTGGGTTCAAATGCCGGGGGTCAGTTAGTGTTTACATAGCCAAATATCGTGGTAGAGATGAGCATTTCGACCAGTTTGTTTGACCCGGTAATGTTGGGAAAGCATCAAATCATCTATAGTTCGCCGTTGGCATGGAGAGGATGTGTCACTCTTCAACAGAGTTATAAAAAGGCCACGGGTTACTGGCGTTTTTAAGGGCATCGGAAATTGGGGGCTATCCGCAGGCATGTCACCGTTTTCCTTTTCTTTGGACGAAACTAGTATACATACTACATAGCCCGCATTCAACGGCACTATTACGGAAACTTGTATTCTCTTGTGTTACGTACTCCACGTTTCACAGAAGTCGAAGTTATAGTTATTTGTTTCCCACATAAAATTTCTCGTAAATTCGTTGCATCAAACGACTGACTTCCGCAACGGCTAGAAACAGACTAGAGTCATTTCAAAAGAAACTAATTTGCATATTGCTTGAATGATCGAAGTCAACAATTTTTGTCAAGCAAAGGGGGATCTGTGAAAATGAACAATTGGAAAGAGGGGGACTGCAAACAAACGAAGAGGTTTTTTCAATTAAAACTTTATTTTTTGTTAGTTCTTCTGTCGAAGCAAAAAGAGTTAGAAAAATCTACGACGCAGCACTCCCAATATTAAAACTGAAGACAATGCCCCCTCCATTCAGAAACAGCCACGTAAACGAGCATTGTGTTGAACATAGAGCACAATTCGCACACATCCCCACACCTCCGAGTTCTTCCCCCGGGGCTTGGGACCCGGCGTCGCTCCATTTCCGGACACCTACCTAACCTACAGTACTTACCTACCTAACCTAATATATGTACACGAAACTAGTTACCCAAGCTACCTAAGCCCGGTCCTTCACCATCTAATGTTTTTGTATTTTTCTGTTTTATTGGGTTGCCGCTTTTTCAACAAAAAGGCAACCCTTTAACTTGGGTATGTCCGTTATTTATTATTATTATTATTTATTATTATTTCTTGCCGAATGTGTCCACCCCCAGATCTCGAGATTGGTAAGGGGTAGAGAGGTGGTTGATACCTCATTTTGAAGGGCTTGACTTGGAGGTTTGCATATCTCCTGGGCGACCCGGTACGACTCAGGGTGAAAGTACTCGATACGGTGATGCTGCAAATGGTAAAAATTGAAAATTGTCCAATTGGGCTCATATGGGTATCATTCGAAAGCTCTCGTTGCGTAGATAAAATGTTGTAATAGGCGCAAAGCACCAAAATGTACAGAAAATAAGTTACGGGGTGTCAAAGGGGTCAAAAATGGCCAAAACCGGCCAAAATGGTCAAAACTAAAATTTGTCGGATCCGATCGATACCGGTATCATTCGAACGCTCTCCTTGAGTAGATAAAAAGTTGTAATAGGCCCAAAGCACCAAAATGTACAGAAAATAAGTTACGGGGTCTCAAAGGGTCAAAAATGGCCAAAACCGGTCAAAATGGGTCAAAATTGAAAATTGTCGTATCCGATCCACGCATGGGCAATGCCTGCACAACTCCTGCACATGTGCAGGCTAGGAAAAATTTACCCCCGCGCAGTGCGCAGCAGAGATTTTACCCCCGCGCAGTAAAATTTTTACCCCGCGCAACAAAACGCATCAGAAGTTTATCCCGTGCAACAAACTTTTTACCACCGCGCAACAAAAGAGTATTAGAAACTTATCCGGTGCAACAAAATTTATAACTCGAGCAGCGAATTTTAAACCGGCTCAGTAAAATTTTTACCCCCACACAGCAAAGCGGATAAAGATTTTATCCAGCGCAACGACATTTTTACCCCCGCCATCAAAGTGCCTTAAAATATTTTCCTGCACAACCAAATTTTTACCCCCGCGCAACAAAAGTTTTACCCCCCCCCCCCCGCAACAAAGTGCATTAATGTTTTAAGCCGCCCATCTAAATTTTTACACCGCGCATAAAAATTTTATCCTTTGCAACAAAATTTCTTTGTCGGCTTACCCTTGGTGCGTTTTCCATTACATTTATTTAAAAAGTTTTGGACCTGTGGTGTGTTTTCTTTTTCATTACCTTTGAAACTTTTCGAGCCATCGGCTTTTCTTGTTTTACATACATTTGTTTCAAAAATTTTGCGCCTTCGGCGCATTCTCCTGTAGCTTAAAAGTTGAGTTGCGTTCACACTCGAATGCTTAAAGATACGCAGTCAAAAAATACGCAACCAGCAATTGGCATCAGGGTTGCGAAACCGAGACCGAGAATGAGACCGAGAGCAGGGTACCGAGACCGAGACTGGCCAAGACCAAGACCAACAATTTCAGGCTGTTTAGTTTCTTCCAGTTTTTGAGGCTTAGGTCCTGTATTAGCGACTTTAACACATAAAAATACGGTTTTCGCCCCTCGTTAGTTAGTTTTTATAAGATTGATTTAAAATTTTCGCTGAAAAATGGTTTAAAAAATTTCCGGTCTTGGTCCAAAACCGAGATTTTTCGATGGGCGAGACCGAGACCGAGACCGTGACCGAGACTGGCCAAGTCTTGGCTTTTGGGCGAGACCGAGACCGAGACCCCCAAACCTGATTGCCATTTCAAGACTGCTCTCAATTAATTTCTTGAAACAATTTACCGTAGTTTGGGCTCTGGCTTTTTTTGAGGCTGTCGCCAATAGGCCCTCCAGGGGCGGATCCTGTAAGAAGCCGCCCCCGTCACCACACGATTCGTAGGTATGAAAAATTAAGAAGAAAAATAGAAAAAATGGCAAAAACCCAAATAGTTTCCTACTTCTTTTAATTTCGTGCTGTTAATAACCAAACAATTTTCTAATTTTCAACGGTATATAAATTTATATATTGCGTTTAAGGAAGAAAAATCTTGAAATGAATCCGATTTTTCGGAGAAAATTGCTGGTTTTGCTGAAAAATGGGTAGAATTTTAAAAAACTTTTTCGTTTCGTAAAACTGAAAGGAATTAAAGTTTCGAAGACTACTTTTGGAGACGTCAACTTTGAACCCTTTATTGCTCATTCATTTCTTGGAGTTAAGAAGCCATTGTTATATCAATATGGAGCTTAATGTTTTCTGTTTCTAATGAATACAACGAAACTAATGTCTCGGAAGTTATTTAACTGCATTTTAGAAGTAGTTTAATTTTCCAGATTTTTTGCAGACTAAAGCAAATTTTATCGTGAGGCATCGGTAACATCATTCAATTCTACCATCAGATATTTACCTTTTTTAGTTATTATGAAGCCTCTCTTCGTTATAAAGAAACCAGCCAATATGTAGCGTAACCTGGATTTTGCCTACTTTTCCCAACTTTGGCAAGCGACCACTTTAGCTAGAAAGCTACAATCGGGGCAACTAAAAAAGGGTCCCTGGGTATTTTGTGCAAAACACGTCTAGTAAGTGGCATCCCTCTAACTTGCAGAGTAAATGCTCCACAATCGCTGGAAAAATGTGGTCATGTTTTTGCAAAACTACATTTCTTATGATAGCAGCGTGGATAGCATTATATTTAATGCCTCGATAATCGGCCTCGACGAGACCTTCAAACTGACACTCTTAGTTTAATTTTACGGCTTGCGTAATGGCGGATTATTCGATTTCTGCAAGAAGGATAAGTTTTCAGCGCCAAAATAAGAAACTCAGCTATATCTCAGTATAGAAAAAAAGCTACAAAGTGCTTCAAAAAGCAAAATGTAGAGCTCAACGAGATCTTTCGAATGAATATAATCATAGCTATGCAGCTGCTGTTTAATTGTCAAAAATCGGCAAAAACGGCCCTGAACTGAGACGTCGAATTTTTGAAGCGGAATTGCGCGGAGGGCGTTAGAATGCTAAAAGAACTTATTTTGGAAAGTTTCGTCAAATTTCATCTTGATTTGTACCGTCAACCAACAATATGTACCCAAAAGGAGTCAAAACCTTAAGTAAAACCAGAGAATACAAATTTTAGCGTTTTTTTGCGAGATTCATCAAAATCTTAGAAGATTGCGTAAAAGTTACCAAATCTTTCCGAGAAAGGGGCTCGAAAAATGCGTGACTAAAACAGAGCATTGTAAAAACTACAGTCGACACATATCGTGAAAAATTAAAAATTTGACCCCCCCGCGCAGTGAGCTCGAAGGCTGTGCAGGCTAGAGCCAAGTTCATTGCCCATGTATGATCCGATCGATACCGATATCATTCGAAAGCTCTCGTTGCATAGATAAAAAGTTGTAATAGGGCCAAAGCACTAAAATATACAGAAAATGAGATACGGGGCCTCAAAGGGGTGAAACATGACCAAAACCGGTCAAAAAGGGTCAAAATAGAAAATTGCCGGATCCGGTCGATACCGGTGTCATTCGAAAGCTCTCGTTGAGTAGATAAACAGTTGTACTTGAGCCAACGCACCAAAATGTAGGAAAAATGAGTTAGGGAGCCTCAAATGGGGCAAAAATGGTCGAAACCAGTCAAAATGGATCAAAATTAAATGTTGTCGAAAATCCACAATATGGGCATCATTCGACAGCTCACGTTAAGTGGATAAAAAGTTGTAATAGCGCCAAAGCTCTTAAATGTACGCAGCTCCAGATATGACTCCTGATAAGAGGAAGAATGACAGCGCAACCCGTTCATGCAAATAAGCTTGTTCTTTTTTTATTTCCTACATGTAATATACAACAAGTATGTACACTATTAACAGTAGCCCTGAAGAGGACTGTTGGGATAAAACAAGTACAACAAATATATTATATATCCAAAGGGGCCGTACTCACTCAATCTGCTAATATTTTCCGTTTGGGGTAGACATAACCTAGGGCGTCCTTAGTTTGATGATACTGGTCTGTTTGATTATCTGGATGTAGGAATCCCCGATTTTCCCCAGATTTTGTGTTGCCCGTTTCCAACACTTCTTTGAAATCTTCCGGACTGTAGCTATTTATGGCCTTGCTTTCTCCTTTATGGGAGACATTGTTCGTCTTTCCCCAAGCTAGATAAGTTTCACTACAAAGTGCTATTATGCCATCACCGGTCCATTCTTCTTTAAATAACCCAGGTATTCTTTTTTGGGAAGGGTCTAGGACAAAGAAATTTTTAAGTGCCTTTTGCCACCTACTTTCATTTCTAATAGGGACACAATCACTTAAATTTTTGGAAGAGCAGGCGAAGTAGAGGTAGTCGGTATCCATTTGACACAATTGGAAAGTTTCGGGCCACAAATTTGGTTTAAGGCAACCATAGTAGAATTGTAGCATCCTAAGCTTGGAGTATTGGTAAACGAAGAAGCCCACTAATTCCGGAAGTCGGTGGACAATTTTGGACTTTGCCGATTGTACTTCATAGACCCCGTTTCCTAGATCATCTAGTCTTCTAAACCTCCATCCATTAACTTCCCTGCTGGCTCCTGATCTTTGACAATATTTTACATGCTGGTGCTTTTCTAGATTTGTAATAGTTGGGCCATAGTAAGAATTTCCCAAAAGTTTAAACATTTACCCCTTGAGTGCTAGATCTGGATCCGAATCGTCTGCAGACCGGTGGTAACTAACTTCATCTCCCAGTTCTGTGAAACAAGCCTTAGGTTTGAATTCTATTGCCTGATAAATTTTAGTAATTTTTAACCCATGTTTTAGATACCATTAAATTAGGGGTGTAGCTAGAAAAATTTTCTTTCCAAAGTAACTGCCAATCAATCCCCTTCTAGGCTGTGCCATTAACTCATCGCAAATGTTTTCATGTGATCCCCTATATCTTCCTTAGAAATTTCTAAAAAATTTTTAGTATGGGGGTCATCTCAGCAAAATGTTCTTTCTTATCCTCAAGAACCTCAATATCCACCTCAACTAGTCCGAAGAGTCTGTTGGCTTGAATTTGGGTGACTGACTGTGCAAACGTAAGGACCGACTTTTTCTTAGGGAGATTGAAGTGTTCTTCCATAAACTCTTGCGTATCCGTGGAATTCTTTAGGTCTTGGTCAAATTCGCATTCCGACTTTTCAATTAAATCGAAACCGCCATCTTTAATTGCCTGGGAGACCCTTTCTGTTTTTCCTTCTTTTAGTTCTATCCTCTGGATCCTGATTTCTATCTGGTTGGCACCCATGACCGTGGAAATAGCACCCATGAAACTGTAAAACTAGATTCTTTTCCGAGACCCACCCATCAACTTTTGATTTTCCTACTCTTTTTTGTCCTCCATTGTACCCATGCTCAACTCGAACTCCCATTGCCTTTGCCATATATTCCAGCCACATAGCCTCTTTGCGCCCTTTTTGGTGAACCCGTTTGAATTTTCCCTCTTCCGTGGGTTTCCATTCGGCGTACAGACCAGTGGGCATCTATTGCATAGTGCAGCAGAGGTAGAGGGCATTGGCATCGAATCCGAAAATTTGTGCATCTTTGAACCCATCTGTAATTTCTGTAACCCCAGCTTCGTGGTACCTATGGAACACCAAACTAGGACCTCCCACTATATTGTCCTTTATTAGTTTATGCCAGTGTTTAGTGAATCTATCCCACAGTGGAAGGATTGTATGCTTCGGAATTTTATTCATCATGTGTTTGTAAGCAAGACCAGGTAGAGAAATTGCCCCACTTTTAAACATGTCAATTCCCATAGTTTTCCAGAAGTTTACCATTTTTTCGGTAGCTTGAAGGAAGGGTCCTACATCCAAATTACTGTACCAAATTAGTTGATCCCTTATAGTTTTAAATTTGTATTTCCTCCAGGCTGTTACAACTGCTGTGAAGTCCTCATCTGAGATTTCCTGTTGTTTAAGGGTTGAGTAGTATAAGTCAAGCTGGGGGAATCCTTGGTCAAGAAATTCGAGGGAAGTGAAGGCTTCATAGGGGAAGGCACCTTTTTGATCCTCAAATTAAATCCCTTAAGCCACTTTTTGTATGAAGTACCAGCTGCAAGGTAATTTGTGATGTCGAGGAAGTACAATTTGCGGGTGGAGAGAGCCATGTAGTTGTTATTGTTTTTCACTACATACTTAGTTTCTTGCCCATTAAGGAGTAAATTTTTGATTAAACAAGACTTTATAAGGTTCATATCAAATTTTCCTGAGTTGAATCCTAGTGTTGGAACTTCCTTTAACCATGCCTCGAAGTCGGCAAAAAATTTTTCGTGCTCAGCTAGACCAGATAAGGTAGGCTCGTAAATTTTCCTAAGAAGTTCGTAGGCCTTATCGGCTATCTCTTCCATATAATTCTTCATTCGGACCACTAAGTCATAGGGATCGCCGGTGGTTATTATACAATTTGGAGTTTCATACCCCGGGACATTAGAAGCAATGGAAACCGAGGCGGGGATTAGTTCCTTTTCGTAAATCAATTTCTGCCCGCATTTCTTATCAGTTTCCTTGAACATACATTCGGAATCGTAGGATATTCTGAAGGGATAGTACAATTCTGGCACCGGGATTCCTAGCTCGCCTATTTTTTGTAAGATTGTTTTTGTGATATATACTATATACTATATATACTGCTATACTATATGCTCCTTTGATCTGTGCCCCCAGGGAATTTATAATTACCCCCTTAGGGCATTGGAAAAGGTATATAAAGACGCAAAAATCGGGTACCCCGTCAGTTGGACTCAGTCAGTCGTCGCGAGCGGTCGGTCCTTAAGCAAGCTCTCTGATAACTGCGGTATAAATTGAATATGCATATAAACGTTACGGCAGCACATAAAAGCGGAAAGTTCATAAAAGCAATTAGACATAAAACCGCAAATTATCAAGAGGTCATTGGGACTGATGAATTTTGGACCTACGCCCAATCCCTGCCCCAAACAACTGCCCCATCTGCTAGCACTGTCCACACCTGCCCCACCTGCTCGGATTCATTCCCAACTTTGGCCGAACTCAAGAAGCACAAAGCTACCCATTCCTCATATCCCACCTTCCCTTGTACACATTGTGAGAAAACCTTTACCCGTAAAAACAAAATGGTCCGGCATATTAATAAGTTTCATCCCAATGGGGGGCCCCTCCTATGAATGCCGAAAATGCGGCTTTACGTATAGGACCTATAAAGGATATCAAGGTCATCTTAGGACTTACAGAGAGGCTCCCAAACTTCAAGACTCCAGAACTTTAAGACAAACCCACTTTTCTAATCTCCCGACAGAGGACGCCCCCAAATTGACTAGAAGTGTAGTTGAGGATTTTCCGGAGGATCTCGCCCAAATTTACAGGGAAAATTTGAGTAGGATTAGAACCCGATACTATATTTCCCCCGGTCTTCAAAATAGATACAACTTTAGGTTAGAAAGCTCCTCCCAACTTAAGGCCTGGTTAAAGTTATTTTCAAACTTCAGAGATGGCAGTTTAAATTCAACCTTTCTTTCGGTTTCGTTCTTAGGAACATCAAAGAAAGGGAGCATAGTTATTACTACCCTTCCGGAAATAACCGGTATTTTGATGAGCCAATTCACATTTCAATGAGGGAGATCTGGGGAAAATTTTCTATGAGTTAGACAAGGTGGACATTTTGCAATGGGTTAGACAACAACGCCCTAATAGAAAGTGGACGGTTCTAGAAATTACAAACATTTGCTTTTACATTAATAAGTTGATTTCCTACGCAGTGGGTGAGGCTAGATATCTTCCGGATTACGTGAAAAATAACCGAGGACTTAATGCTTTAATTGACAATCGAAATTCAGGAAGACCCTATGAGGACCAAAAGTGCCTCTTCAGATGCCTTGCTTTGGCATTGGGTTCAAAAATTACAAGTTTAGAAGAAAAAACTGATGAGTTAATTAATCAATGGATTCAACCTGGGGAAGAGTTTAATGGGGTCTGCCTTGAGGAACTAGATGAGGTGGAGGAAAAATTTGATGTCGCAATTACAGTTTACGAATTAGGGCATACAGTTGAGGAAGCTGGGGAAGAACCCGAAGACCTAAACGAACTTATAATTCAAAATCACGAAAGAGACTAGGAAATTACAGATGTGGCTGCGAAGTTAATTCGATGGCCTCTGGGAAAACATTCCAGGAAAACGGCTATTTCAGGAAAACGAAAACCACTTCTCTTTCATTAAAAATGTAAATAAATTCACCCAAACTTGGAAGTGCTCAAACTGCGATAAACTATTTCACCACACCGTATCGACTTCATCCGACATTCAAAAAATTGTGAGAAAGATATCAAGAATATATTCCCAGGGGGAGGAGTTGGGCCCACAAAAACAATCTTACGAAAAATAGGCGAGCTAGGAATCCCGGTGCCAGAATTGTGCTATCCCTTCAGAATATCCTACGATTTCGAATGTATGTTCAAGGAAACAGATAAGAAATGCTGGCAGAAATTGATTTACGAAAAGGAACTAATCCCCGCCTCGGTTTCCATTGCTTCTAATGTCCCGGGGTATGAAACTCCAAATTGTATAATAACCACCGGCGATCCCTATGACTTAGTGGTCCGAATGAAGAATTATATGGAAGAGATAGCCGATAAGGCCTACGAACTTCTTAGGGAAATCTACGAGCCTACCTTATCTGGTCTAACTGAGCACGAAAAATTTTTTGCCGACTTCGAGGAATGGTTAAAGGAAGTTCCAACACTAGGATTCAACTCAGGAAAATTTGATATGAACCTTATAAAGTCTTGTTTAATCAAAAATTTACTCCTTAATGGGCAAGAAACTAAGTATGTAGTGAAAAAGAATAACAACCACATGGCTCTCTCCATCCCCAAATTGTACTTCCTCGACATCACAAATTACCTTGCCGCTGGTACTTCATACAAAAAGTGGCTTAAGGGATTTAAAATTGAGGATCAAAAAGGTGCCTTCCCCTATGAAGCCTTCACTTCCCTCGAATTTCTTGACCAAGGATTCCCCCAGCGTGACTTACACCACTCAACCCTTAAGCAACAGGAAATTACAAATGAGGACTTCACAGCAGTTGTAGCAGCCTGGAGGAAATACAAATTTAAAACTATAAGGGATCAACTAATTTACTTGCCATCGGTCTGCAGCCGATTCGGATCCAGATCTAGCACTCAAGGGGGAAATGTTTAAACTTTTGGGAAATTCTTACTATGGCCAAACTATTACAAATCTAGAAAAGCACCAGGATGTAAAATATTGTCAAGGATCAGGAGCCAGCAGGGAAGTTAATGGATAGAGGTTTAGAAGACTAGATGATCTAGGAAATGGGGTCTATGAAGTACAATCGGCAAAGTCCAAAACTGTCTACCGACTTCCGGAATTAGTGGGCTTCTTCGTTTACCAATACGCCAAGCTTAGGATGCTACAATTCTACTATGGTTGCCTTAAACCAAATTTGTGGCCCAAAACTTTCCAATTGTGTCAAATGGATACCGACTCCCTCTACTTCGCCTGCTCTCCAAAAAATTTAAGTGATTGTGTCCCTATTAGAAATGAAAGTAGGTGGCAAAAGGCACTTAAAAATTTCTTTGTCCTAGACCCTTCCCAAAAAAGAATACCTGGGTTATTTAAAAAAGAATGGACCGGTGATGGCATAATAGCACTTTGTAGTAAAACTTATCGAGCTTGGGGAACAAAGTCTCCCATAAAGGAGTAAGCAAGGCCCTAAATAGCTACACTCCGGAAGATTTCAAAGAAGTTTTGAAGACGGGCAACACAAAATCTGGGATAAATCGGGGATTCCTACATCCAGATAATAAAACAGTCCAGTATCATCAAACTAAGGACGCCCTAGGTTATGTCTACCCCAAACGGAAAGTATTAGCAGATGGAGTGAGTACGGCGCCTTTGCATATATAATATGTTTGTTGTACTTGTTTTATCCCAACAGTCCTCTTTAGGGCTACTGTTAATAGTGTACATATTTGTTGTATATTACATGTAGGAAATAAAAAAGAATAAAACAGAAAAATACAAAAACATTAGATGGTGAAGGACCGGGCTTAGGTAGCTTGGGTAACTAGTTTCGTGTACATATATTAGGTTAGGTAGGTAAGTACTGTAGGTTAGGTAGGTGTCCGGTAATGGGCCGACGCCGGGTCCGAAGCCCCGGGGGAGAACTCAGAGGATCGGAAAGAAAGAGATTGGTGTAGTTTAGAATAAGCTTAAGTACATGTGAACTGAAGGAAAGGTCGAAAGGTCATTGACTCCGGGAGTGAGGTGCGAAACGGGTACACTATACTACTTAGGAAGCTCTTTAGAAATTGCACCAATTTGCCACTGACCTCAGATTATTTGCAGTCATCCTGTTGTCTTCATTACATTTGTCTCTTTTGTTGTCGGGTTGATTTGTATTTTGCTTACCTCTGGTTGGTAATAATTTAAACAAAATTAGCTCTTAAGGTCTACTTTTGATTTCTGCCGGAGTAGGAATGTTGAATATATATTCTTTGATTAATTCTCTTAGACATCCCTAATTCACCCACTCTTTACAGACCTGCAATCTTATCTCTCCGTCTTTTGTTCTTTCAGTTTCCAAATTAATTTCACAATAACACTAATTTCAACCTTTCGAAGTTGCTGATATTTAACAAATGATTTATATTTCCGACCCGTGGCTGTTCTTATGACGATCTGTCGGCTGTAATTAACTATACCAGTGCTGTGAAACTGCTTAAATCATTGTTGTAAAACTTGCTCTGACAGATCCCGAAACTGGTTTTCTATACATTTATATGCAAATAACTAGTAAAGAATGTTTGGATTTGGCAATTGCAAAGATCCCTTATCTTCCACCACTAGATGTTATATAGTTTGTAAAACGATGATGCATTTTTATTTCATGACCAGATTGCATTTACTCCAAATTTGTTGATTTTTGATTCCTTTGTTTATATATTTTATAAAATATTTGGAGCTTTTCAATGTGTCGTGAACACGTTTTCTTAATTTTTATGTTCGTAATGGTTAGTGGTACTGTCAAAAACCGCACAAAGGAAGATTTGCGTGAGTAAGTTAATTGCTACGTTTTTAGATTGGTATCTGTGATTAATTTAAAACAAACAATTTTATCATATGGCATTTCTGAGGACCATTTGCAAGTTTTACTGTTGCGCAGTAGTGTTTCACGCCGGTCTAAAAACAGAAGAGTTCGACCACCATTTTCTAAGCCCGCCAATCTCACCCGTCTAAACTAGCTCTCAGTTTAGTCGAAATTCAATATCAAACCCAACAATAAGTTTTCTCACGACTGAAAAAATCTGTTTGGTCAGGAAGGACGGCTAAGCCGGACAATCTGGTGAAGCGGATGATCTAGTTGAGGTAAAGTAGGCTGGTTGGTCCGTCCGGCACCCGGGGACAAATACCATAGCTATTTCCCTGAAAAATTAGCATCTTAAATTTCTTTCGTTGCAAATTGTAGCACAGATTTTTGCCACACTAAACTTTGTGTACTCCTAATCCTAGTACATTGGTGGGCTTTTCTAGTCGTGCTGCCGATCATAAAGGAAACGCATAGCAACTTATACATTTTAGCTCACGTCCTGATAAATGTGTGTGACTGTGCTGAAAAATTTGTGGGTATATTCCACAAGCTTGTATTTTTATCTAGCGATACCGCAAGACTTCTGGAGTACTTGGATACGCATGAATACAACAAAAGAGTTCGACCGAATTACAATGGTAGGTCCTGTATTTTGGTTAACTATTTTATAGACATAGTCAATTTAGAAGCATTTAAAAGACAACGGTGAGAACAATAGTGCAAAATACTTATATTACCAACTTTGAAAATGGAAAAGAAACAATAGAAGTGGGGAAGGAATGGAAGAAAATGGAAGGGAAAATTCTCAGTCCTAGGTGGATCAGAAAATTTGGATCAGAAAATGTATACGCCTGAGACTGAGCAGAAACGTTTTGAAGGATTTCATAAGATAATTGTCACTCGGAGGCAAATGTACATACTAAACACCTATATATATATCTTAGTTATGTACCGTCATTGCATATCGAAGTTTAGTAAATAGTTGGTTCTGACTACTGACTACTGCAGATTTCGGCTTGGCTAAGAACAAAATCGAGTTGTGCGGCATAAATGTAGAAGACGCTCTATGTATCGCATTGCACGCATATTTAAGCAATGCTTACGTGGGAAAACATATGTCGTACTGAACTCCCGCATACAACTGCTTACGATTTGGTTCTTCTACTTTACTTTTAAATCAGTATCAACAATCAGTGATCCTAAAATTTTGTCGTACTTGAAGGATCAAGCATTACTGCTATTCATATAGGATTCTATCTATGTTACGCCAACAACTAAGTACAAAATTGGTATAACTTTCGGCAGTAACACTGAGAACCCTATGTATTGCTATCGCATGCAACTCTGCTCTCGGAACGACTGGGGCTCAAATTCGGAATAATGCCCCTTTTAGGGGCCTGCTTGTTCAGTTCTGACAGCAATCCTTTCCGTATTGTCAGTCTTTTTGTCAACGAAACTTAAATAACCCAGACTCCTGGTTGCAATTGCGTTTTGCAAAAGTTCTTTTTTAAGATGTCTGTGTTCTTGTTTTCTAAACAGCTTATTTTTAGAGGATGCGACGGATATTGGAGTCACTGTTTATATCGGGAGCTTACGCAGTGTGGATGAACAAACTATGGTGTGCTTCCATTATCTTTGGTTAACACAAAAATGTTTTGTTTCAATTAACCATTGGAAGTGCACATAATTTCATACTAATTGATTGGCTTGTTGTATAAGAAAATTTTAAACAGAAGTTCTTGATGATAAGTTGAATTTTCACATCCAAGGTAATGGTTTAATGTTAATGTTTTAACCCTTTCTTGGCTGAAGATAATTAAAATTATCATTGAACAACGCTTTAAAAGAAGCGACAACCCAACAGCGCCATTGATATTTTAAGGATTTCAAGTTAGAGCTGTACTTCCGACAGTATTGGCTTGAGGATCGACTGTCACAATTCCACTCTCAGACGAATAGGCCTTTAGCTTTACACGAAAGCCTTCAGGCAAATCTATGGACGCCGGACACTTTCTTTCCTAATGCGTACGAGTCAAGAAATCCGGAAGAAAAGTCAGTGACTCACCGTTCATTGTTGAGACTGTATCCGAACGGCCAAATACTGTTAAGTCAGCGGTAAGCTTAATCATATGCTGTGCAAAAAATTCTCCTGCATGTAAAATAACAAAAGATGTCACATACCAATAAGCAAGCAGCATGTACATCCTTGACATTGTTTTCTGTCACAAGACAAGTCCGGCACAAGAATGTGTGTAGAAACTTGTGGCCACCACTACAGAGTTTAAGTTTTTGACAGCATAGGGGGATGGGGGTCCAAGCCGGCCTCGTCCGAACAAGGTACAAGCCCAACCGCCGTCAGGGACACGCCAAGAAAAATTGGCCAAAGGGTAAGCAGAAATGGCCGCAAAACTAGGTTTTCCCACCAAAGTTACAAAAAATTTCTTATTTTTTCATGAAAATTTAAAAAATGATAATTGCAATTTATGCTTATGGTGCAAGCAAAAAAACTGGGTTCAAGACACCCCCCTCCCAAATTTTCTTGGGACAAGATCCCAGCAGGATCCGACCCTATTTGAACTTTTTTGCCGAAATATGCAAGCTAAGACTGTCTTTCTTTCAGGAAAATTTCCCATCAAAAATCACAAATCACACATGAACAAAGAAAATAGGTATCGAAAATTCTGCTATAAATGAGTTTCGAATAATATCCCATCTCTGTTGAATCCAACGGTGTCATTTATACTAAGTTTATTCGATACCGCTATATTGCGATTTGGTTAAAAACTGGTAATTCTCCAGTTTTTTTAGCAATTAGGAATTAGACTTGAGAAGATTATGATCTTTGCTGACTACTTTTAAAGGGGTGATTGTTATTTCAAATGATAGTGAACTTCGCCAGTTGTATCATACATTCTTTTCATTGTTCAGTACATTGTGGTTTGAAACATGCATGCTTGCTGCATTAATAAATATAAGTTTTTGACGGTTGCAGATTGAGCGTTACTGCGGAATGTCCAATGGATCTGAGATTATATCCGTTTGATGAGCAGATCTGTCGATTATCAATCGAAAGCTGTAAGTAACACTGACCTGTTCAGCTTTTCCTTTCATTCATTCATTCATTCATTCATTCAATCATTCATTTATTCATTCATTCATTCATTCATTCATTCATTCATTCATTCATTTATTTAAATGGTTTGTGTAACCCTTGAAGTGGCACTTAATAATCCAAGCCATCTTTTACTCCAATCTGAAAACCAACCCTACATACAGTTGGTGGACGGACACTCCCTTTGGATACGCATCTAGCTTTGATAATCAACAAAAATAAAACGTTGAAGCACTTACAGATTTGCTATTTCTAGATGGCTACGATGAATATGACGTAATTTATCATTGGTATGATCAAAAAGGAGGCGCAGTTGCATTAAGGGATGATTTGCAACTACCCGATTTTAAATTGAGCAAAACAATGACCAAAGCAAGAACTGTTGAGTTATCCACTGGTGAGTTAATATAGTTGGAATTAGCAATTGCAGTACCAAAGCAACGCATTGTAGCGTTATTATCAAAAGCGGTATATACATGTCGTACAAATACATGTCGCGATGCCTTAAGATGGCACTAAGCTATTTATCTGTATTCACTTTTATTAACTTTATTTTGGATTTTGTGGTTAACTGTTAAGAAATTTCTTGATTAGAAAAAATTCAAAAATTGAGTTCAGGGAAACCAGTTTCTGTTGAGAGATAACCCTGTTTCGTAGTAGCAACTACCAGAAGACGTGAGGGTAAGACGACTCAATATTTCACCTTAACCACTGCTGTGGCATGTCACAACAAGTGTGTTAGCATGAGACCTCCCGCGATCGCGTCTATAGCACTTTTAATATGCTCAGAATAATCTATTGTCTTTTGCAGAAAATGTAGCCTATTGAAATTATAAATTTATGAATAATTTTTTCTACTCTTGTTCTCTTCTTAATTGTTATTCTGCTCTTTCCAATCTGTGTTTTCATATTGCATAGAATTTTGATTTATCAGGTTTGTACCAGCATTATATCAATAATGTACTTACATCAAGAAAATGAGGTGACGCGGGACAGCAGGCGGATCCACGAAGGATACAAGGCATTAATCATAAAGAAATAATGAAAAACGCCTGCCTGCAGTCACTAAGGCAAAAGCCTTAGTCCGAAGCAGGAGAGAGCCAATGGGCGCGGTGAGCGCTCTTACCCAGGGAGAACTATTCCCTGGAGCTCCTACCTGGTTGTCCAAGAAGGACAGCCAGCTCGGCTCTGTCTGTGCTGCAACATAGCCAGAGATGGTTTTATCAAAACCTCTATGACTGTGCTATGCACAGAAAGAGGACTGCAGTGGCCCGCGGATCTCCGTAGAGATACAAACAGCATTTACATCAAGAAAATGAGGTAAACGCGGGCCAGCAGGCGGATCCACGAAGGATAGAAGGCATTAATCATAAAGCTCTCTCCTGTTTCGGACTAAGGCTTTTGCCTTAGTGACTCAAGGTAGGCGTTTTTCATTATTTCTTTATGATCAATAATTTACTTGTTAGACGTGGGAATATGTAATGAAGTGATTTAAATCTGGATTTTAATCTCGCTCTGATATAATGCTGTTCCGTCGGGGTCTAACGGATCTGACTTTGGGGTAACAACCACTTCAGATAACACGGAAGGTCAGCACGTCTACCGAGATGGTAAACTTAAGCACAAGATCCTT
>JASAND010023970.1:0-15030 GCA_030248195.1 Trissonchulus latispiculum
TTCGATCCTCAGAACCCACAAAGCTTTCTCGACTCTAGCCAACCCAGCTATCCATCCTTAACTGGTCGGTAAATGGGTACCACTACGGTGGGAAGGTAACAGGAGTCTGTGCAGAAGAGCCGGCCACGGATGCAGTCATCATTTGAGGTGACACTCCTGGCTCTACGGCTGAGAATCCGGGGATGAGCACCGGCACCCCATGTCCTGTGGCAGGACGGAGATATCTCCTGGGGTAAACCTTTACATTTTGGACGTATTCTTATATTTAATAATAATTTGAGTTGGCTTTTGTATTACGTTTTGTATTATGGTCTATTTGGCTTGAATAGTGTATGTAGTTCTAAGCTGTAGTAACGGCTGAGCTTTTGCAGTTTCTAGAGTGCACGAAATAGCAAATTTTAGCGATTTTATTCTTTTCAGCGCATACGTATATATATTGCTTTATTATTATTATTTACTTATATATATATTGCTAAGATTATATATATAAATTTCGATGGTTGTGGGTCGTTTCCAGGACTTTGCAGAAAATTTCTAGCATCATCTAAACTTCTCGTTTTAAAAATATTCTCTAAAATAGTTTACTATGACAGCATGTTGTCTTTATGAATGCGAGCTTATATATATATATATAGTTTACTGTGACAGCATGTTGTCTTTATGAATGCGAGCTTATATATATATATATATATCAGGGTATTTTTTAGGGGTTTTTTTCGGGGTTTCCCGGCCCCCCCCCCCCCCCCCCCGGGCCCGGGGGGAAAAGGGGGGGGGGGGGGGAAGAAATTTTCGGGGGGGGGGGGGGAAGATTTTTTGCCCACAATGAGCCAGAAAATGGTATTTTGGGCGTATTTTGCATGGTAAAACGTTAAGTTCTCAAAAATGCCTGGATTTAAGCTAAAAATAGCTATTTTTACGAAAAAATCTCCGGCGAAGCCGGAAAATTTTTGAAAATTTGGCCATTTTTGGCAAAAATTTGGGCCCTCAAAAAATCCCGGGGGGGGGAAGCAAAAATCCCGGGGGGGGGGAAGGTCGATTTGGGGGGACCCCCCCCCCCTGTAAAAAATACCCTGATATATATATATATATATATATATTAGGGAACGACCGGAATTCCGGTTCCGGTACTTTTTGGTTCCGGTTTTTGAAAACGTACCGGAACCGGAACCAATTTTAGCCTATTATCAAAAGCAAAATTTTATTAAAATTTTCAAAAATTTTATCAAACTTCTTTAAAACTTTCTGAAAAACTGCGATTCTCTTATAACCAGAATGACTTATTCAAAAATTTTCGCCTGCGGCGCTACTACATTATATACTTAGAATGTTTAGAATTTGTAATAATAATGTCTAGTGTATCATTGTGAATTTTAATATATAGTCAGGTTCCCTAAAAAAGAACCGGTGACAAAGTTCCCAAAAAAGAACCAGTGCCAGATCTCCCAGGTACTTCGACCGTTTCGAGCCAAATTTGGGGTGTGTATAAAACCCTGCCAGGCCTCCTTTAGTTTAAAGTGAAATGTGTTTGCATGTGTTACATATGCACATATGTAAATATATTATGCGCCATGCGCGTGCTAAGTATGCATATGTATGTGCAGATTTGTCTGTCCTTAAAATAGAAATGACCTGCCGACTTGACTGAGTGAGATATATAGTCAAGCGGGAAAAAACCCGCTCGCCAATGCGGGAAAAAACCCACCCCCAGTGTGGGCTTACCGGTATGAGCTATCTAGGATTTTAATAGCTATCTAGGATAATCTTGAAGAGCATCCAAAATAACCCTGGAGGGTGTATTATGGTAGCTCCCACTGCATCCCTGCAAATTTTTTGGGACTTTGAAATTTTTGGAAATTTTGGTCTGACCAAGTGCCGAAATTTGGCAAACTTTGCCGGGCCACCCTGAACTACTGGAAAGACTTAGACCAAAGCGGATTATATGTACCTGTAGGGCATCTGTTGCGCTTCATGATGATATATGTCACACTGCTCTGACCCCTCCGGTGCGACCTGGGGGTGACCTGGAGTTGGCGGGAAAAAACCCACGGCGGGAAAAAACCCCACTTTTCAAAATTAAATTTTTTTTCTAACCATTGACCGGAAAGGTCAAACCAATACATACATTTGTTTAATAGAGCCTATAGATTAAATTGGTATAGGTTTTACCTGGGTTCGTACTGTTATGGGTGGTCCAGGGGGTCTAAATCGGACACGGTGCCTTTTCAAGCCAAAATTTCAATTTTGACCAAAAATGCTTATTTTTTGCCTTAAAATGGGTCTCGTTTGGCTCTAAGTACAAGAAAAACACGTTTTCTACACGATAGGATGCTTAAACTGCCGAAACTAAACAGTTTTTAAAAATTTCCAAAATTTGCCTATGTTTATATATGTGTTAAAGATATATACAACATTTTCAAATGACCATATGACCTCAATTTTAGTGCAAAAACTAATATATTTTGATGCAGTTGTACTAAAATCAACCCGCTCTTTCATTTGGAATGGTTAGAAATGCTCCTGGCAGCTTGCCAAAAATTTTTTGGGGTGGGTTTTTTCCCGCATATGGGTTTTTTCCCGCATTGGGTTTTTTCCCGCCAGTTTGGGACAATTTTTCTCGCTAACGGCACACCCTAGAGAGATGTTCTATAGCTCATAAGAAAGCTTACGACTAGGCCTAGCTACCTGTATAATCAGCATTTCGATATGTCAAACCATTAAAAAGTTCTGGCCAAAAATCTGAAAAGTTGGTTTTTTCCCGCTTGACTATATAATATTATGAGATTACGGTACGTACCTACTTAAGAATACATATATATATATATATATGTACGTATAAGAATACGGTACCTACTTAATAATACTACATGTACTTCCTAACACTAGGAATTTATTACTATAAAAAACATCCATTCTATTTACTATTTCGAACTTTAACATTTCAAAACTTTACATTTCTTTTTTGAGCAAACTAAAAACAACGTGTTCATTGTACAAAGTTTGAGCAAACTTGAATAACATCAAATTCACTGTTATATACAGCTTTAGCATCCTTAAGCATAAAAATTTACAAAGCATAGCGTACTTCAAATATATATACATCTGTAAACTTAAAGTTGTAAAGCTCAACTTCTAAATCGTATATATAAATTGCATAATTCGGTTTGCCAATGTTTTCCTTAAAATCGGCAGTTAGTTCAGGACTTTTCATTCCATCATAGTGGATCCAAGAGTCTTTATGACGAACACAGGATGTGAATAAGTCTGCCAATAATTGCGGGTGCCTCCGTAAATTTCCCGGGAATAAATTACGTAAATGTTTTTGGTAGGAAGTGGTAATTCATAATAAATAGGGATTGTTACATTGGCCGCTGAAGTACCAAACCAGGTACCATTATAACGAGTAGGTACTGGACAGGGAAACGTAGAATCGCTAAAATTTTGAAACAACGTAATTTCACCGATCAGCCAAAATGTAAGGTAAGCGCAACCTGAATTTCGCCTAGTTTTCTCAACTTTTCACTATATTTCTGTGTCTGTAATAGTGATGTGCGCTGAACAAATTGCCCGCTCCGGAGCTCCGGCCGGAGCGGGCTGTCGGAGCACCGGAGCTCCGGAGCTCCGCGGAGCTCCGACTGTTTGTGAAGGTTAAAATGGTAAAAATTTTATTTTAAGCTAAGCAAATTATTTTTGCAGTGAAAAGCACGCCAACTCACTGTTTACTATATATAGCGCGGCGGGAAAAAACCCAATCCGGTATGCGGGAAAAAACCCATCGCCAGTGTGAGTCACCCATATGAGCTAGATCGGATTTTAATAGCCTATCTTAAAGAGCGTCCAAAACTACCCTAGAGGGTGTATTATTGTAGTTCCCCCTGCATCTCAGCAAATTTTTTTTGACTTTGAAAATTTTGGAATTTTTGGTCCCAACATGGGGGTCAGGCAGGGTCAACTTTGGGGGTCACCCTGAACTACTGGAAAGACTTAGCCCAAAACGGATTATAGTTTCACAGAGGATATGTCTCGAACTTCACGATGGTGTATGCAATTTGGCTCTAATATCTGTGGTGCGACCTGGGGGTGACCTAGACTTAGCGGGGAAAAAAACCCATGTGCGGGGAAAAAACCCAAATTTCAAAATGAATTTTTTTTCTAACCATTAGCAGCAAAGGAAAAATTCATGCATTTCTTAGCTCAGTAGAGCCTCCTGATTAATTTGGTATAGATTTTACCTAGGTTCGACCTTCAATGTGATGTCCAGGAGGCCAAAATCTGAGATGGTGCCATTTCAAGCCAAATTTTAAAAATTTCGCCAAACACCGCTAATTTTTCAATAAAATAGGTCGGGTTTGGCTTTAAATGCAATAAAAACACGTTTTCTATGTGATAGGATGCTTAAACTGCAGAAATTAAGCAAATTTCAAAAATTTCCAAAATTTGCCTAGTTTACGTGTTAAACATACGAAATTTTGAAAAGTCGATTTTACATGATTTTTTGCAATAATATTGGTATTTTATGATTCAGATGTACTAAAAATGACCCGCTCTTTCGAATGGTATAGTCAAAACCTTTCTGGTGTGCTTGCAGCAACAAATTCGGCTGGGTTTTTTTCCCGCCCATGGGATTTTTTTTCCCGCATTGGGTTTTTTCCCCATCGGTTTGGTCGAAAATTTCTCACCAACCGTAAGTGATAGAGAGACGTTTTATGGCTCATTTTGAAGCTGTTCGCAAGGCCTCATGGTAGTTATCGTTAGATTTTCGATTTGTCGCTAATAAAAAAGTTATAGCAGGGGGAAAAACAATTTCGGGGCGATTTTGTAGGGTTGGACGTTACCCGCGTGGGGGCGTACCGCTTTTTGCGTTGCGTCTCGGTGGCCTAGGCGGGGGGCATGCAAGGGGGAAACACCAGGGGGCAACGGGGGAAACCACCCCCGGCTGGCTTGCCGCGCATGTACCTGCCATGAGGTCAACCCACTGTAGGGCGAACAGCGAGCGTTTTTTGAGATCGCCTGGGGGGACGACACGGGCGGTCGCAGCACCATCAGGGGGTTTGAAAAGGCAAAGGAGTGTGATTATTTTTCGGCGGGGAGGTGGTTTTCGGAATTGGCGTTAAACCCTGGCGGTGGGGCCCAAGTTAGGGGCCCCGAAACGCAATAGGATGACGCAGCGTGTCTCGATAGTACCGTGCATAGTCTTAATTGTTTCGTGCGGAAAATTTTTCCAAAAAAATGGGGGGGGGCCATTCGGGAAGCGGCGCCACGTTTGGCAGGCGAGAGGGGTTATTTGGCGTGTGCAGGAAGTTGCCATCGGCTAAGATATTGCAAAACTTTTCTAACCCAACCCAGTGTAGTTACATCGGTCCAACCAAGGGAAAATGGCATGGTTGGACCAAGTAGTAGTGTTTTTTAAGTGAGAGGGGGGGGGGTTGGGTTGGAGAAGAGTCGCGCTAGAGCTGCTATGTTTTGGAGCTCATATCTCCAACCCATGACCCAGGAGGCGGGTGGGTTTTTTTCCCCCCAAAAATGGGGTGGGTTTTTTTTCATTGATAAAATAACGAGGGTTTTCCCTGCGATGGCTTCGCTTTTTTATGTTCAGAATCTGATTCTTCTGCTACGTATATATACACATTTGTGCTATTTGCTGGTCTGTATCTTTGATCTGAAATGAGTTCAGACTTCGACAACTTTTCACAGAACTCGTGGCTGTTTCATTATGCATTGTTGCGTTTACATAAGCCAATTTTAGTTTACTGGCGTTTAGTTCTAATGTCCCACTTTTTCAAGATTTGCTGAGTTACGTACGTACATTTTTGGCCGTAATTTTGTGTTCTACGCATTTTTTACTTCAACTGGAATCCCACGCTTTAGTTGATGTTTTGATGACAATTTTAAATCTTAACTGGTTAGCACACGTACAACTGATATTCAGGCAAATGCAGAACTATACAAACTAACGTATATAGGTGTCGGGTTTTGACATCTGCAATGCTGTGAACCTATTAAGCGCAAAATTGTGAATAACAAAATCAACATAGGATTGTCAATTTGCTGCCAAATTTAAAGTAAAATAAAGTAAATTTATTCGCACGACACAGTTTCACACGTACAAAGTAGTGAATAATAAATTTATTAGTTATTATAAGTTTTTCGGAGCAGTAGAATTTAGGGTTTCGCTTACCTCCAGTCGTATCAACATTCTTATCAGCTTCAGCGAGAATCTAAGACAATAAAAAGAGACAGAAAGGGAAATAATGTGCATCATTAAATTAATTAATTAATTAATTAATTTACTTATATAATTCAAGAATTTCTTCAAAGTAACGATAAAATCCGAGCTGAAATTACGTATTGGTGTAATTCAGCCCTGTTCTGCGGATAGCCATTTAATATATTTTATCTAACGTATATATAATGCAGAAATTAGATTGAAAGTCGACGCCGGGGAGGTCTGGGGGCGGAGTTCCCCAGAAGTTGGGAATTTTTTGGAATTTTGAACACGAAAGAAATTTTTATGAACAATTTCTTACCATTTTAACAGATTAACAAACGGCAATAAGAGCGCTAGAATTGCACACGTCGAACAGTTGTAGAGGAAGAAAATGTAAAGAAATGCTTTAAGAAAAATTGGCTTAATCCAGCCTTTTATTTTTGACGATGAAGGAACGCACACTAGTATATACTTACAATCTAAAGCAAAAATATTTCAATAATTAGTGGCTTTAGTGAGGAAGAATAAAACAAAGAAAGGTTGTAGCGACGTTGCCATGACCGAAAAATATATAGTACGTACGAAAAAGCGGGGGTCTGGGGGCGGGAGCCCCCAGCTAAAAGCTGCTTTTTTTAAAATTTAAAGCACTTTGGAAATTTTTTAGAGCATTTTGTGGTTAGCGGAAGCAAAATTTGACTGTGCATTTCTGGGCTTTTTCTAGGCGAAAAAAAGTGGGGGTGGGGAGAGTGGGGGGGAACCCAAAAGTGGAGGGGGGGAATCCAAAGTGGTCTAAAATCGCTAAAAATGCAGTAAAAATAGCCTGTTTTCTACATATACTGCTATAACTATGTTAAAAAGTACTCAAAAATCGAGTTTGAGTACCAAAATAGACGATTTTTGAGAAAAAATTCCGGCGAAGCCGGAAAATTTTTGAAAATTTTGACCAAAAATCCTTAAAATTTGGCATTTTCTGGGCACCTTATGGTGAGTGGGGGGGAAGCCCAAAAAAGTGGGGGTGGAGCCGAGTGGGGGGGGGAAGGGGTCGAGTGGGGAGGGGCAACCCCCCCACCCCCCCGCTAAAAAAAGCCCAGCATTTATGTGTGCATTTTTAAATTCGAGTGTGCATTTTGGAAAAAAAGTGTGCATATGCACAGTAAAATGCACAAAAAACCCTGTGTTGACAAAATTGTCTCAAAACCACAACGGAAAACCCGGTAAGTCCCTGATTGTGGTTGGTAGGTTAGGTGCCCAAGTGCTCACGATACCACATATATATCCTAGCCTTACTGGCTCCTACGCTGTGGCCTGGGCCACCCGGATTTTTTGGGAACGAATTCCCAAAAAATAACCAGTTTTTCTGGTGATATTAACGCGGTTTTACAACGTTTTACCCCAAAAAACACCGTAATAACTTATATTTGGAATCTTTGAGGTGATTTGACTGGCTCAGACAGCCTGAATTTGGTATGGACCCAAGTTAGTCTCTTGAAGTACTGGACTTGGCTGAAAACTGATATTTACAGCATAATTCACGCTGGAAACGCGTTTTCCTAGTTATAAAACGGTTCTACGCAAAATTTCAGTTGTTTTGATAGAGTTTAGGTGATAGTCCCCCTTGGCCTAGGTCCCCTGGGGTCCAAGTTGGGGATGTGGACTGTTGTTACAGGTAAGTCCTAAGAAATTTTATAGTGTACTTAAAGAAAATACACGTTAAAAGGGTGCCAAATATGCTATAAACGTCGGCTTAAGGCGTTTGGCGCTCAAAGAAAAGTTATCGGAACTTACACCTCCAGACTCACCATGTCATGGTGGTCCAAGGTAGTCTAAGTGGGCTGCCGTAGGTAGTCTAAGTGGGCTATATATAGGTAATATTAGATTTGCCCTGCCTCTTCTCTGCCAGTAGTAAAGAGGGTGGTTTTTTAGTTGGGAACGCTGGTTCTTTTTTTGGGAATCTTTCCCAAAAAAACCACAGTTATAGCCAAAATTCGAAAACTTGGGTTTTTCCCCGCCGCGCTATATATATATATGTTTTGCGAAGATATATAGCTGAATGACTGTAAATTTAAAAATCCAATATGCATTTTTGTTTCAGGTTCGAGCCACAGCTGTGCCACAGTGCGAAGAATTTATTATATATACGTGCTAGCTATATATATATACACACCAGGGATCGACCGGATCGAAAATGTTGCCGGATTTATTTATTAAGTTTCAGCAATTTAGGTTTGTTTGATGCTGCAAATCACTTAAGAAACATCTAGCTTAAACTATCTAGCTTTCAGTAGGTATATCTAACGAATTTTTGAAATGTGTGGGCATGCCGTAGCCGCAAACATGGAACAGTTTACAATCAAAGTCGTTCAAACAAAACCAGCTTAAGTAGATTAACATTAACATTTCCATTATAGTCAGGGGGGGGGGAACATGCCGGAAAAGAGGGGGGAAAACATGGTCGCCTACTCCCCAACCATAGCAGTTGCGGCTGCCTAGTATAGCCCATTAGAAAGAGCAAGTCTTAAACTATACCATGCAGTACCAGACTGGTTTCTGAGTTCGATTCTGTAAGCACAGTACATGACCAAAGTGGACCTCCCAAAATGGGCCAAAATGCTAAGGATTTTTGAAAGTTTGCAAGTATATATCTAACCAACCATCCAACTTTGGCTACTATAAATTTGCATCCGGGCATAATTCGACTTGCTCTATCACATGGCAATAGTGATTTTCCCCTACGTGCACCCAGTAAAAAAATTTGACCATGTTTTTCCCCCACATAGGGTCCACTAGAGCGGGGGAAAAACATGGTGACCAAATTTTCAAATTTTTGCGTATGCTTCAGGAAGGCGTAATTAATGCTTCTATAGGAAAGAGAATGCTTTAAAACCGCTAAAAAACTCAAAATATGCCAACTTTGAGCATTTTTGAAGCTTCTAGCTCGAAAATTTGATTTGCAGCATCAACATGCCAGGTTTCATAAGTTTCTATGGTAAAAATGAAAATTTTGAGAAAACTTAAAAAATGATGCAATATTGCAATTTTTAACACAACTAACTTGTTTCTAGTGATATTCTGCATATTATGGCCAGTTCCCAGCAGGTTTCATGCCAAAACAGGTGAGGTACGGCGGATTTGGCATTTTGACCAAAAAATCGGGTTTTAAGCTTGTTGTGACGCTAGAATGGTGCCTAGGTAGTTTTGCACGCTAAAAACCGCTGAAACAACGCTTTTAAACCACTCTAAATGGTTGCTTACTAGAAATCCGTGCCATGTTTTTTTTCCCCGCACCATGTTTTTTCCCCGATTCGGGGGTAAAAAAAACATGGACAAATCCTGTTACTGCCAAAGCTGAGAGAGGTGTAAGAGAAGTTTGAATATACGATTGGATAGGTATTTGCCCACGGTACGTAACGGTATACTCAAACCGATCCAAATCCAAACGAAGAAAAAGTTGGAGGCTTGCTTCCCTATTTATGTTTCCCCCCCCGACTATACTTCTAACATGAAGCTTGAGAAAAAATGAAACCAATGCGTACCGTTGCTGCTGAAAATAGTCATTAACTTATAAATAATTCGAGTTCTAATTGTATTAGCAACCAGGATTTTCAATTTGAAAAACGTTTTGATCCAGTTCAGTCGATTATGTTCATATCCTCCGACAGTTAGATTCTTTGTAGCAGCGGCTGAAGCATAGCAATACTCAACTGTAACCGATACGAAAATAAACTTAGAATTTTCGTTTTCATTAAATAATAGAGACGAAATCATTAGGATGAAAGTCAGCCCGGCTTATGCTTGTATATATTTATCTTTATGTATTCAGTATATATATCTTTGAAACGGCAGTATATAAATCGACCATGTGCTAGTGCGTAGTCGCTGGAGAGGTTCTGTTGTGAAGTGCCGGTCGTATTGGGGTACTCTGCTTCAATCCGATCATGCACTTGTTTGTCTAACCCTGAAGCTTCGTCTAAGAGCTCGCCAAAGACCAAAACGACTTTGCCTAGACGTCGAAAAGCTGCAAATTCCGGAAAAGGCTGCAGAATTTGAGTCCAACGTGCAACAATATCTCGATAATAGATCTCTGGAACCGTTGGACAGCCAACAACTGTGGCTACAACTTAAAACGGCTGTAGCGACTGTTGCAGAAGAAACGCTAGGGAGGCGTACAAGAAAGAACACGGAATGGATCAGCAAGCGAACGATAACTCTAGCTGAAAATCGACGAAACGCTCCTTCGGTAAACGCCGAGCTATGGATCAAGCGGTGAGACGTTCGGTGCGTGCTGATAAAGAAAAGTTTTGGTCAAATTTGGCAGATGAAGCTAACAGAGCCAACTACCTTGGACATTCAGCCAAACTCTTCCGCATTGATATCCGGGGAAAAGGACCGGTGTTAAGCGAGTCCATTGCTGATGTTAATGGACGAATCATCACTAACTGGAAAGATAGGCTGGACAGGTGGAAGGAATATTTCACCGGTGTCTTGAATTGCCCGCCGCCTGCCCTTCCTCTAGCTGACGTGGACCTGGGGTTTGCAGGTTTTCTTGACATCAACGAGTTGCCGCCATCCGTCGAAGAAGTTGTTGCCGCTATTAAAGCACTGAAATCGAATAAAGCTGCTGGCGTTGACTGCATACCTTCAGAACTCTGGAAAGCTGGAGGTCATAGACTTACTGAGGCAGTCACATCCTTGCTTCAAAAGATTTGGACCACTGGCATAATTCCTGAGGATTGGAACACCGCCGTGATTGTCCCTATCTTTAAAAAGGGAGACAAAAGAAACTGTGGTAATTACCGAGGGATATCTTTGCTACCAACAGCTCTAAAAATACTGGAGCACATCTTATTGAAGAGGATCGGCTGCCACTACAATCAGGTCTTTCGCCCTAATCAGGCTGGTTTCCGTCCAGGTAGAGGTTGCTCTCACCAGATCTTTTCTATACGGCAGGTCCTGGAAAGCCGCTACGAGTTCCGACAACCTACCTGCATGGCGTTTATAGATTTCGAGTCTGCTTTTGACTCTGTTGACCGAAATTGCCTCTGGAACATCTTACGCTTTGATGGAGTGCCGGAGAGAATTGTGAACGTGCTTGAAATGCTATACTCAGCTACAGCCTGTCAAGTCCGTGCCTATGGGGAAGACTCGGAATCCTTCAATATAGCAACTGGCGTAAGGCAGGGCAGTCTCCTGTCTCCACTTCTTTTCAACTGTGCTATTGACTGGGTCCTCAGAACTGCACTGAGGAATGTGGGAGGCGTAACTTACGATGCTGAACACGGCCCGCTCCAAGACCTAGACTACGCGGATGATATCGTGCTGTTGGCAGAAACACCACATCAGCTTCAAGCTATGGTGGATAACGTGTGTGAGGTAGCAGCAAGAGTGGGATTGTCTGTAAATGCGCGTAAGACAAAGACAATGTTCAGTGCTATCAATCCTACTCCTATCACAGCAGCCGGAGACCCCTTGGAAAATGTGGAGCAGTTTGTCTACCTAGGAAGCGAAGTTTCAAGCACCGGAAATCCATCGTCAGAAGTACGTCTTCGCATTGCGAAGGCCTCTGCTGCGTTTCAGAAACTCACGAAGCTCTGGAAATCTCGTGAGGTCACGTTAACTGTGAAACTCCGAGTTTATCGAGCAATAGTAAGATCTATCCTCCTTTATGGTGCAGAGTCCTGGCCACAACTGGAAGCTGACCTCCGTAAGCTGGAAGCTTTTGAAATGCGATGCTTTCGCCGTATCCTTCGAGTCTCGTATCTGGACAGAGTCACGAACAGGGAGATACGTGACAGAATTGGAGAAAATGGGTCATTGGCCTCGATAATCCAACGCAAGCGGCTCACTTGGTTCGGCCACGTGTTACGTCTACCTGAAGGAACAATTGCAAATCCTTGGCAATGGCGGATCCACCTGCGGTTTGGCGCCGACCACGAAGCGGAGTCAGAAAAACGTGGTTGAGGACTGTACAGAAGGATGTCCGACCTCTTCGAGTGCCATACGGAAGATTCTGGCCAACGCAGTGGCGACAAATATGTGCAGATCTTGCTGCCAACAGACACCAGTGGCAGCAGATTGTTAACAACCTAGTCGATCATGGATGATCATGGTGATACCGGCGAAGCATTGGAATCAGTGATGCCGTGTAAAGTAAAGTAAGTATATATATATATATATATATATATATATATATATATATATATATATATATATATATCTGGGTTTACTTTAGGCGAAAAAAGTGGGGGGGGGAGTGGGGGGAGCCCCCCTCCCACTAGTGGGGGGAGGTCGAAAAGTGGGGGGGGGGAATATAATGGGCTAACAATGCTAAAAATACCGTATAAAAAGCCTGTTTTCTACATATACTGCTAAAACTAAGCTTAAAAGTGCTCAAAAATTGAGTTTTAGCACCAAAAAAGACGATTTTTAATTAAAAATTTCCGGCGAAGCCGGAAAAATTTTGAAAATTTTGACCAAAAATCCTAAAAATTTGGCATTTTCTGGGCACCTTAGGGTGAGTGGGGGGGGGAAGCCCAAAAAAGTGGGGGTGGGGCGGAGTGGGGGGGAAGAGGTCGAGTGGGGGGGACCCGAAAAGTGGGGGGCGCCCCCCCAAGTAAAGTAAACCCAGTATATATACGTACGTTATACGTATATATATATATATGTATATATATATATGCTCACAAAAATCTTAAAATTTGCGTATCTTTTACATTGAACCGTCTTAAAAATTTAACTAAAGTTTGAGTTTACAAGTCGGTTAAGCTTTCTGTCTAATAATATTGCAATATATTTACAAGTATGGCTAAACGCTGTAAGTAGACTGAAAATTTTGCTACTACCGACAATAAATTTAAAGGAAACCATTTTTTAAAACATCGCTTAAAAATTCAAAAAAGCACAAGTTAAGATTATTTGGAAAACCCAACAGGTCTAGGAGTCTGAAAATTGCAAACCTTGTTAAATTTTTGTCTATAGATATATCTTAAAATAACTACTTATAACACTAACTAACTAACTAACTATATAATTATGGAAAATAGAAAAGGCATTTATATATTTTAGTTTCAGTAAAAAATTCCCCTTGGTTCGTTAACTGCAAAAAGATCCGGATATCCGGTCGATCCCTAATATATATATATACGCAACATAAGCTATGCATACATACATTTATATATGCACAGTTTCTAGTTTTTCAGAAAAACGTTCCAGCTCTTTGATCAGTTTTCTTCCGACGCAGATGCAATTTCTGAAATATTTTCAAGCTTGTTCCTTCTTCAAGCGTGACCGTAGCTCAGCGGTAGAGCAACCCAGGCTTTCGAGTCAGGGGGGGTCCCGGGTTCAAGTCCCGGCGGTCACTTTCCGAACAGGCTTGGGAATATATATGTTTTCTGACTATATATATAGTTTGGAAGAAGACATCCATTTTATGTAAATTTTTCAGTTCACCAATTCTTCAATGCCAAAATGTATATATATACGTATATACCGAACGCAATGCAATGGAAACTGTGTGGTTAAAATAGCACTTTTGATTTTTGTTGTCACCCACGTGGTTTACTTTAGTGGGGGCACGTGGAGAGCACACATACACAACACCATCTATATATATATATATATATATATATAGTAGCGTAGGCAGAAGAATATGAGGGGGAGGACAAGATTTTAAAATTTCACATGGCAATAAAAACACTGAAAGTATAGAATAACGATAATTTAGTTTTTGTGAAAACGGTAATTTAGTTTTTGAGTTCCACATAAATCCACAAGTTAATAAATAAGAACGCAAAATAAATTTAAATGCTAATGGTGACTGAGTGGAGTACCTCAGTCAAAGTTATCAAGGTCCCCCAGAAGTCGAATACATAGTTTTCTATTTTCAGTGGCTGAAATTAATTTTGATGAGCATATTTCGGTCTTGTAGCATTTACGACTACATAGTAGATAATTTGTATTCAAAATTGTGTGCTTTACCAAATGCTTTAAGTGGACCTTAAAGGTGGTGGTATTGTTTCCCATATTATGGATAATAACTTTCGCGAAAGTAACCCAAAATGATTGAAACTTTCAGAAAACACTATATATATATGTCGGTGTTTCTGAACACATTAGAGACAATCCCGGAGTTTTTGCGTGAAAATTTGAAAGTTTTTGATTTTTGCCCCGTAAGTTTTATAGAGTTGCCTGAAATTAGTCAAAACCATATTCAATCGAAAGAGCTCGTCAAACTGCACAGCATAACTTTGCTCTTGGACCAATTTTTCTATCTTCCGAGAGATAAACATTCCGAGAGATAAACGAGATTAATGATTTTGGATGTCAAAACCGGCTGATTTCCAAATTTCCATATTTTTGTCAATGGCTACAATATGTAACCACAACGTTCGACAACGATGTATCCTATTTTAAATTCTTCTGCGAGCGCGTATTTTGTGCAAAAATGAGGTTGATTGCTTGAGGGTAGCTAAAGTTTTGGCTAAAATACCGATTTTTTCACAAACATCAATCAGCTTGTCTTAAACATGGATTTCTCCGAACTGCCTCCATCAGCCGACAAACTATTGTACTTCACAGAAACATTTTTCGCAGTATTGCCGAGGGTCATTTTTCTTGGCTTTTGCTGAAAGTTGCACAAAGTTATGTAATTGTCATTTGAAGTGTCGAAAAATCATGAAATTTCGAAAATATTTCACTTTTTGACAAATTTCTAGGGTAATAGGTAACTTCTGGCAAAACCAAGAAAAATGACCCTCGGCAAGACTCAGTACTTCAGCTTGGTCTAGAGCAAAGTTTGATCTGTTTGCACAAGTTTTCGAAATCCAAAA
>JASAND010023971.1:0-24072 GCA_030248195.1 Trissonchulus latispiculum
AGGTTCTGTTGTGGCCCGGATGTCGGCCTGGTTCTATGGCCTTTGGCTAGACTGTTTTGGTTCTGGTCTGCTTTGCTCGGGCCCCCGTTTGGTGCGCCCTGGAGCCTGGTTGTGACCGTGCCCTGGTGTCTGGTCTCTGCCGTGAGGCGGCGACGCTTGACTGGTTGGGCCGACGAACTTTGGATTGGGTTGTGCGGTTGCTGTGACCGTTGTTGGTTGGTCTGGCTGAAGACAGCCCGATGATCTGATTCCGAGTCTACGGATGTCCCTTCCACTGCACTCTCACGAACACTGGCATTCCAGTTTTGTGGTGTTATTTCCGTGTTATTTTTTGTTTCGTATTTTTGTGATGGTTGTTGCCAACACGTGGTGGCATTAATTTTTTGCATCTTTTAATACTACTACTACATTAATTTTTCACTGTGGCCAATGTGTAGTGCTTAGGTCTGATTTGGAGTACGTAATTTTTGTAATCTGATTTGCTCCATAATAAATACAGGCTGTGTTTTTTTTCGTCGAAACTTTTTGCGAACTTTTACGCAGTCCTCCAAAATTTTTTGCGGAACTTCGCAAAAAATTGCGAAATTCATTGTTTTTAGTTTTGCAATGATATATATATAACTAATGAATTTTATTGATTATGTTGTATTTGAACGCATTTTTAACATTTAACGAATAGTATAACCAAGTTATATATACAACTATTTTTCCAAAGTCGAAGCATGTGTATGTATATACGTGTGTTTTTGACAAGAATATAAAGTTACAGGTGAAAATGCGGGGGGTCTGTGGGCGGAGCCCCCCAGAAGCTGCGAAAATTTTGTAAAACTGTAAAAAATCCTTAATAGAAACACTCAAAATTTTGATTTCGGCAGCCAGAAAACCAAAGCTGCCACAGGGAAAAATTAGTATAAAATTTGGTTTTGGAACATACAACATTTTAAAGTTAAAATCAGATAGAAAGGTTTCGGAAAAATAGTAAAAATAGAAAGAACAGAGCAATCATGATGAAGCACAACGCCAAGATAAAAACTAATTTAAAAATGGGGGTCTAGGGGTGACAGCCTCCAGCAAAAGCTAGATGTTTCCGGAAAATTCAAGCTTGAAAATTTATTTTTTCGAGCGATTTAGCAAAGATTTTGGGTTATTCTTGTGCACGTTGGTGTCTAAACATTTTATGTATGTACGTATGTATGTAAGTACGTACGTATATCCACGACTCTGTTCAACAAATGCATACTTCAGAGTGGTTATCATCTTACTAGAGTGGTTACTACGTATGTGTACGCGTGTACTTCTTCAGGTATTTTAGGAATCAGTTTATGCGAAAAGAATTTTATTGGATAAGCTTTCACTACAAAGTATATATTCTACATATCTCGGACAAGAGTCCTATCATAAGACTGAAAGGTGTCTACAATACAGAAATACGCGCCGAAGGCGCGAAAATTTTTTGAAATTTCCTGCAAAAAGTACCGGAAACACGTGGATTTATTATCAGAAATAGCTGAAAATTTCTGCTTGAGGCCAAAAATTTTTGCGGAACTTTACGCAAAGCTCCGAAAAAAGTTGCGGAATTTTCAAAAAAGTGCGGAATTTCGCAGTTTTTTTCGCAAAAAAACACAGAATATAGGTGTGTGTCTTTCAGCTAAAGTAATAGTGGGAATTGTTTGTTTATGGGGTGGGGGTTTGTTGTTGTGATGCCTCTTGGAGTTGTCGCCCGTTTCGGTGCGGTGGTCGGTTATTGTGTGTATTTTGTAATGATCGTTGTTGGTGGGGGATATTTTTCCTAGTGAGTCGATCGGGGGCAGCCGATTATTTTTGTTTAAAATGACGTCGAAAGTTGGTAGTGTGCCTAGTGGCACGAAAGTCTGCCCGGATACGCGGTGTGTGCCGACGTTTTTAGATGTTGTCCTTCTTTTTCAACCCATTGTTTTACCTTTAAACTCTTAACTTAGATTGCAATCGAAAATTTTATCTTTCTAATTCTTCTAATCTTTTCTACTACTTCGGTGGACACGCCGCGCCGGGGCGGGCGGCGGCAAGAGGGGGTATTTTGTAGAATATAGGAAGATCCGTGTGCTAAATCTAAGTATACTGTACCTGAGTTTGAACCTAAAATGGAATGTTTCATGAACAATTTTTTTAAAATTGCACTTTTCATAAGGGATTAAACTTATTAGTACGTAACTAAAACTAAACTGAACTAACTATTGCAGTGTCAAATTATTTGGAGTTTTCGAACTGTGCTGTGCCTCTGGTAAACTTATCTATAACACCAGTCTACGATTTCACATGTAGGCTTCGTCATTTTAGGTGCAGTTCTTTAACTGTCCGATTCAGAACTATTAAAATTTGGTGGCCTGTGCTGCCTGCCATTCTCAGTTTCTAAATACATACGAAACAAATCTTATAGTTTTCTATGTAAACTTCACATTGCTACATCGAGAGTGAAGCTTTATTGTATTTGGCCTGAACTAAATTTCTGGAGAAGTGGCCGCTGAAGGGCATCTTCAGGGAGACCCGGATCGGATATTTAAGATATTTGTCTTGCAAAAATATTCCTTGCAAAGCAGATCTTTGAAAATTTCAAGATAGGTCCTCTTTCAGAACTTATGAGCGCATTAGGTAGTAAACTGTAGCATACACTGGTAAGCTAGTAAAAATACAGACCTTTTGTAGTAAATCACATTCTTGCTACCCATTATACTGAACTATCGTCGGCGAGGAGAAAAGTGAAAAAGCAGAAATTAGAAGATGGAATCCAGTGTTTTTTCACAAAATCATTTTGTCGTCTACAAAATGGATCCCTGTAGTCAGTGTGAGGCCGAATTATTCAGTACCACCCTGGCGGGGGAAAAATATTTTCGCCCTGCGTGTGCAGACGGTAGACTGTGTTGTAGGCGGAAGAAACTTCACTAATTGAAAATAGTTGAATATTTTCTAAAACTGGGATCCATTCCCTAATTTTCTGTGTTTGTTAGCATACCTCTCTGTCCAAGATCGTTGCTACTATAAATTGTACGAGCAAAGGAGCAATAGTTTACGAAGAGTAGTAACGTAATTACACCTGGCATGGCTGCAGAGAAAACAACAAAATATTGGAAGCATTACAATCACAGACTGGTGTTATTAGTTCTATTTTATGCACAAGTAGCTGTACCCAAATAGAGAAAACCATTCTCAGTACACTAATTAACATCAATTATTTGTTAATCGATTTCGATTTATTGTCATGAATCCACAAACCCATCACATGTAATCCATAGTTGAGCTGCATAGTGCACAAGAGTAAGAGTACATAATACACAAGAGTAACATGATAAGCGATCGTAAGCGTCAATGTAAGCGAGACACTTTCTCTGCATGCTACTGGCGTTCTTCTGTAAGGGCAACAGGCATAGGAAAGATTGATAAGCCTGATATAGGAGTTCAGCTGATGAGTTTATCATGTCTGACTCCGGGAACAGAGGGTCCGTGGTTCGTTCTGATTCAGGCCAACTGTATACTTTCAATCATCACTGAGAAAGCTGAGCTTTCCTTTCCCTTACCTTTCCTAGGTCATGGGTTTATGGGTACAAGTGTGCCTAACGCCGCCCGTATGGGCTTCTCGGTTTCTTCTTGGCTGTCCTGGTAGAAGCGCTGCATCCTTCCCGAAGATCAGACCCAGGTGGTTCCCCGCCGCAAATTGGTACTCCGCTAACTCACTGTATGCTTGTGTGTTCATGCTTGAAAACAATGCGTGCGCGCGTTTTTTGTCCGTTTTGAGCCTTAGAACGCAAGCATAGCGGTCATGTTTCTTTGATTCACCAGAGTCTGGGTGTGGGGGCGTTAACGTGCCCAGGATGTGTCATACTTGCATTACACAGAGCATAAGTCTTGTCATACTCTTATGTATTATGTATTCTTGACAATATAGCTAATGCCACTTTCACCAAAAACTTCAGTCGACAGAACAGTGTTAGCATGACCCAATTCTACTTATTTTCAAATCAAGCACTGGTTCAAAATAAATAACAAAAATACAAGAAAGTAAGCATCCATGACACATTCTTAATTAGTATATAATTTTTATTAGAAGAATGTCAGTGTCGGTGATAATGCCAAGCAGTTGAAAGGAAAATCGCAAGGATCGTTGTTGACGAAGGAAAATCAGCTTCAGCAGAGAAATCGGGAACAGGTATTGCTATTTAGTTTTTCAACGGATTAATTTCGTGTTGTCATTGACAGAAGGTCAACTACAGCCGCCTTGCGAATTCGTGGAATGATATGTTGTACTTTTACATGGGGATGACTGGAAATAGAGGTAGACGTTGCACTTGCACTTGAACCAATTGCTCATCAATGTGTAACACTTTGCAACCAAATCTAAATCCTTTTGCACACATTCCTGTTTCAGTTAAAGAGGGTGGAGCATCTTGCGCCCCTCGCAAGAGTAGTCTATCACTAGGAGTTAGCAAGAGTACATGATTAATAGGATTGTGACAAGCGCCACACCAAGAGTCCATAATAATTTCCCTTGTATTATAGAAGAAGAGTAAGCCACTAGAGGGCTCCTCTGCTTGGCATTGCGTAACGGTGCTCCGACCACAATATATATACGCGAATGTTCCCCCGTTTGGGGGGGGGGTCGACAGGTATACCCCCATCCGTTTGGTGGGGGTGTAAAATATGAGGGAGCTAGGGATTTTAACCACTGAGCTCAAGCCCCAATTTTACAAGTGGAACTGTGCGCAAGAACGCTGACCGGTGACTGCGGGTGGAGATATTTAGTCCAGGCGGCTCTCTACCACCGACTTGCCTCGCCAAGGGGGGTAACTGATAATTTTTGGGACGCCAAACCAAACGGGGGAGCACGCACACAAAAATAGGCTCAGATATAAATCAGCTCCGGGCTATTCCCAGAGCCCTACCTAGCTGAGAAAAGAGATCAAACTAATTAAAGCTTAGTAAAATCAATTAAATAAGTAAATAAAAGACAACTGGAAGGTTTACTGGGATGACACAGGGCAAGGATATGACAAGGAAGTCCGTCCGGCGATATCCAGACAAGACGGGCAAGTTACAGCGGGCTACCCGCACAATAACAGGAACAAACTAAGGAAAGGGGACCAGCAACAAAATGAACAGCACAGGAATGCAGTAAAAACAGGGAGGGGGAAGTTAACTAGCCAAGTTAGACCCCGGGGGAGGGAAAGAGGAAACGGGGCAACCCCGCTAGTTAGGTGGGACAGGAAAAGGGGAAAGGTTAGGAGTCAATTGAAAGATAAGTAAAAAGAGGGGGGTTAGAGCAAAAGAAGGGATTAGGAATTAAGTTAGAAAGGGTTTGTAAAAGGAAAAAGGAAAAATAGAAACGTACGCTTTTAGGTGTAGACGGCAAACAGGGTGGGGGCCCCAAGCTCGAAAACCAACCTCTCTCTGACTTGAAAAACTCCCAACTGACGAAAGGGTGATGTAATCATTCAAGGAGAATTTTGTCATGCGTTGGGAACGGGAGGGTCTATCTTCGCTAAGCCAACAAGGATTGGAAATACGTGCAATGTTAAGTTTACGCTCAGAATTAAGTAGTTTTAAATAATTTTCAAAAGATGAGCATAAAGTTAGCACTGCACAGTATTTTAGGGGGGATTTTACATACAAAATAATACATAATTATCGGACTTCCCAACAATTATAAAACTACACTATTTATGGGGAATTTGGGGGATTTTGGGTGAGTTTTTAGGAAAAACAGCGAAAGTGGGAATTAGGAAAGGACTTGGAAGGGGGGTGATAACGGGGACGTTATTACCCACATTACAGGGGGGGGGTAGCCAAAAGTGGTCCCCGTTTGGTAGGGGGATAGCCAAAAGGGGTCCCCCGTTGGTGGGGGGGGGGGTAGGCAGAAGGGGGTCCCCCGTTGGGGGGGGGGGTCGCTCAAGCAGGCTAAGTTTGGCTCATTCTGATTGGCTGCTGGCGACCCACCCCCAAACGGGGACCACTTTTTGTGATCCCCCCAAACGGGGACCACTTTTTGTGACCCCCCCCCAATCGGGGACCACTTTTTGTGACCCCCCCCAAACGGGGGCCCCTTTTCGAATAGAACAAAAACTACCGTAATCCTCTGCTCTCCCCCCCCCCCCAAACGGGTACCCATTTTCGCATAGAACAAAAACTACCGTAATCCTCTGCTCTACCCCTCCCCCCCACCAAACGGAGGGGGGGTTTCTGCAATCTGATTGGCTACCCCCCCTCCCCACTAAACGGGGACCTCTTTCCTGCTACCCCCCCCCCCCCACCAAACGGAGGGGGGTATGCGCTGTCGATTTGGTCGACCCCCCCAAACGGGGGAACATTCGCGTATTGTGGTCGGAGCACCGTTACGCAATGCCAAGAAGAGGAGCCCTCTAGTGGCTTACTCTTCTTCTATAATATAGAGGAAATTATTATGGACTCTTGGCCACACTCTCTGTTATTAATTTTAGCTTCCAGCCGCCTCTGGCGCAATCAGCTCATCTGTTAGAGACATTGGTGCAGGAAATATCCGAAATTCGGAGGACAATATTGGTAGGCTTTTCATGCTGTTGTGGGGCACATTTTACTGAATTGAATTTGACCATTGGCACATGGCAATTGGCGGATTTACTTCTGTGTTGAAATGAACAGAGAACCGAAGCAGTGGCTACATAGCATCTACCATTTAGTTAATTCTGCATTATCACAGAATTTCATCACGACACGATTTGTTGCAGTAGAGCCAACGATAATTATTAGTGGACACTAGGCTTGCTGGGTGGCAGTACAGAATTCACCTGCTTTTTGTAAACTAATGCTAAACAGTGTCAATTTTATGTATTGGTTGGCCAATGTGCCATGTGCCAATATTTTGTATAGAAGGCCCACGGTTGTTTAACGGCCAATTGTTTAATACCGGCGTTTAATAATTAGTGTTTAATACCATTGACGACAGTATTTGATAACATCAGCCAATTGTATCCAAGCATTGTAGCCAATTTACTATGCAAATGTTGCTATGCTTCATGGATGTAAGTCCAAAAAATTCCTGTTCAGGTCATCAATTGCGGTTCCTATCGAGCCCATGGTTAAATTCAGGGCATCGTTTTGCAAACACTTATATATGTAGTTTCGATCATCTATTGTTTTTAGGAACGGACAGTTCGGGTCGACGTTTGCCGTCGAAATTCTGGTTTGTTCCAATTGATAGTTCGGAAGGGGAAGGTTAGCATTCGTGCATTCTTTTTTGGCAAAACCGATTCTTTCTTTATTTATTCTTTTTGAAGTTTGAGTAATTAACTAATTCCTGTTTACATACCTGTTTCGGTGCTTTTAAAGGCAGTGAGATCAACATAGTCGACTATTACAATTGCATAATATTTACAGTCTGACACGGGGGTTTATGCAATTCTTTCCAAGTGGACCGTTGTAAGGTATAGTAGTTCGCCTTCAAAACAGCTGGGGCACGGAAGGAACCACAAATGCGACTGCAATCCTAATTGTTTGCTGTTTTCATGTACAACACTGGAACATTTGCATTTTCATACATGAAAATTTTTATCCATCTGCTAAAACGTAAACTGTGGCAACCTTCGCTTAACTTATATCAAAGAGCTGTCCAGCTTTAAGGGACTGTTATCACCATAGATATTAACCCGATTTCCCAATCTGACAACTTTAGTCTATTAGGGCAAAGAGGTCTACTGGATAAAACTTTTGAAACTTCACAGCGTCTTGATAACACGTGACTTCACACATAAGATTCATACATTAACACGAGGTCCGATTCTGGAGGGTCTACCCCGACCTCGGCGAGGGGTCTAGCCCTGAAAAAATCTGACATTTCATGGGGGTCTGCCCCGAAATTAGCAAAAAGTTTTAACGTTTTTGACCAAAAATTTGTAAAAAATGACAATTTTTAGCGATTTTTAAGCTAAACTGCTAAAAATTACCAATTTTCAGTGAAAATCGCTGAGGAGTCTGCCCTTTTTTGCTTTCTGGACGAGAGGGTCTGCCCTTTTTTCGTTTTCGCTGAGGGGGTCTACCCGTATGTTGTCGGTCTGGGGGGGTCTGCACCCCCCCCCATTCCCCCCACGTTATCCTATGATAAGATTTCTACACTAGGTTCACGAAAGGGTACCTGCCCGCCGTTCCTTTAAGCTATCCTTTCTGTGATCCAGCTCAGTGGCTTAAGTATTATCATTGTGAGAATGGGGTGTTTTGACAATGTAGTAGAACTAAATAACAGCGTTGTTGAACATGCGCATAGAAAACGGCAGTCCAGCCGGATTTAGGTTTCAGGCGGTTTACCAGAGTTCCCCCTGCCGACACAGTTTATTTGTAGTCTTGTACTGGCACTCCCGAGGCATAAACTGGATGGAAAAGGGCAGAAATAACTCAATTCCTTTATTGAGATAGCTTTCTAAAATGTCACTGGGTGTTTCGACTATTTAACTGATTTTCATTACACGTGGGGACATTCAATCAAACCAGTGATTGTAGTTTTGCATAATTTCTGCTATTTTTTAATGGTCTACCTTTCGTTTTAATCATCAGCGGCTTCATGTAAAACTATTTCAGGTCCGTCAGAAAGCGAAGGTTTAAGAAACAGAGGCTCAAAAAGAATCTCTCAAAGACAGGTACGCGTGAAAGATTCCTCTATTTTAAAGCTCCGATTAGATCCGAACCACCACACTAACTAAAACAGTGATTTCTCTGGTACCTACGTAGGAAATTAAGCAAGATCTAACTTTCAGCACGACTAGACTGTGATATACCGTTTTCGCAGTTTTGCAATAAATTGCAGCGGATTCATGCTCACGAACTCATGCAGAGGAACTCATACGCGCGTCGATTCGCGTCAACTGCTTTGAAGGATAAGCATTAGGATGCCGTATTCAGAACACAAGCACTATAGTACAATATTTCCTATCTACCCATCCATAGGTTAACGCGGGGGGGTCTGGGGGGTCCAAGCCCCCCCCAACCCGGACAAGGTACAAGCCCTATCGCCGTCGGGGACAAGGGGTAACGAAAAAATGGCCAAGGGGTAACGAAAAACAGCCGCAAAAAATTAGATTTTACAGTAAAATTTTAAAAAATTTCCGGCTTCGCCGGAATTTTTTAACCAAAATGTTTAATTTTTCAGGAAAATCGAGCAAAATTTTGAAATTTTTACCAAAAATTGAAATTTTTTTGCGAATTTTGGCAAAAAATTGCAAATTTCAATAAAATTAGCGCTAATTTTTCGAAAAATTTGAAAAATTTTTTCTTGAGGTACAAGCCCCCCCTGAAAATTTTTATTCAAGGTACAAGCCCCCTCAAAATTATTCGGGGACAAGCCCCCCCCCCAGAACCCGACCCTATGTTAATGTATGTACCCATCAATGCTGTGCTACGTTTCAAACTGGACAAACTTCAAACTTCTGTCTAAAACTGAATGTCTCTCTTGTTGTGAATCTATTCGAACACTATCCAATCGTTTGGTAAATGCTTACAATTAGCAAATACTGCAGTTCAAACTGAAAATCATCTACTCATTGGATCGTTTAGGTTTCCAAAAATTCAAATTTAAAATTAGAGTTCGCGAAATTCAACAGTAGATGCGTAATTATTGTATGTTATTTTATTAGATTAACTTGGCCAATGCGGAACAGCGTCGAACAGAAGCGCAGCGATCATTTTCGACGCCAGGAAATGAATCTCTTCAGGATAATTCTCAACAAGAAAAGAGAAATCAAGAACAGGTTTTCAGTTTTGCTTTTTTCACAGATACCTTTGTGTACTGATTTAAAGAAACTCCACTGTAGAAACTTTGCAATTTCATGGTTTGAACTGCGTAAGTATGCCTTACGAAGCAATAATTCACTGAAGGGAGGGGGTTGGCAATTAAGACCACTGTCGCCCAGACAGAGAAAAAATATAGGGTATAGAGAATATAAAATATCTTTTCCGCCGTCCAGATTTTAGCAATCATATTGCTTTTGGCCTCCACCCATGTTTTGCAAGTTCCGACCATAAATAACTAGCAGTTTCTGCTTTCTACTAATGTCTTTCTGAAGGTCCGTAGTAGCCTAATCATCGTAAATCATCAATCATCATAATCATAAATCATCATCATCATCATCATCATCACCAAATAATCATCATCACCAAATAATCATCATCATCATCATAAATTCTGGCTTCGCGGTTGCACGATGATTAGGCTACTATGCACCAGCACCCGTCTTCAGAAAGATACCAGCAGCTTTAAGCAGGCTCTGGCTTGAGCCGCACTTTATGCAGTTTGCGGAGACGGAAACTTGGGCCGCAGTTGAAGGCGTTTGTAGCCCATCAGGATTCAGTTTCGACACCATGGGGTTCGAAAGTCGAGCATTTAGCCTGTCACTCGGAAGGATTAATTTTTTTCTTACCGACCCAATCCTATCCTATCTGCTTCACTAATCATGAGTACATAGTACATACATACATAATGAGAACATAAGAACATTGGGGAACGCTTGATATTTCGCCACAGAATCATAAGAATCATAATTGTGTCACACTGGCTGTCACTGATTTAACACTTTCATTTTAGTTGCCGCCCACTCCCCAAGCTGGCCCTTCAGCGGCACCTCGGAGGCGAAGGTAGGTCTACATCACTTTATGTTTGTCTACATTTTCTGCTTTAAAGGATATTAATGCATACAATAAAGGCATAATTTAATCTGCATTCCAATATCCGAATATGTTTCAGTTCATGTTCACTCATGTTCATGTTATGCACTCTGGCAGTGAATTCCTGCTAGCTTTGTAGCACTTCTACCAGGGAAGCAGGCATAGGAAAGATTGATAAGCCTGCAATGGGAGTTCAGCTGATGGTCCCGTGGTGTAGTGGTTAGCATGTCTGACTCTAGAGCAGAAGGGCCGTGGTTCGATCCCCGGCAGGACGAATTCTTTACTTTCAATGGTGAGTGAAAACCTGAACCTCCCGCCTGCTTCCCTTACAGCTTGTTTCAGCTGGATTAACTGGCAAAACGTTCGCAGGACAAGGGAAGAACTGAGGGTTAAATCCCGCGGCGACAGGTAGCAGACGCTTGAAAGGCCTGAAGACTGTTTTACCTGTTTGAGTGGTTAGGCTTATTGCTAGATTATGCAAGATGCTTGAGCGAGCCATACACATTGTATATGACTGTTACGCTATTACTGTCTGTTCAGGGTCTACGGGCCTGCGACGATACGACGTTTGGAACCAGAGGAAGTCCTGTCGAATAAAGAAGGTCAGATTTTTTTACATTTGCTAGACATGGAGCCAATCGCAGCACAGCACTTATTTGTCAGATTCTAAAAGATGCGTCAAAAATGTATATAAATTTTATCGAATAACAAAGCTGTTTTTGACTTAATTCACACTTCACGCTAGCGTCGTCCGGTGGACTACTCTATTCGACAACATTGTCAGATAGACTTCACCAGTTGCAGGTTCCAGCAAAATCCTCCCAATGTTCTTCAAATTGTTTGAAACGTTTACAGTGGAACATATCCAGTCTATACGGGTATTAAACCTAATAGTATGGCTATAGTAACCGGTTCATAGCGTTGAAAATTTGAAACTGGAGTCTACTGCTTCGGTGTTTTTGAAGCAAATTAACAGTTATCAGAACGAGAGATAAACCCACATGTAGATTGATATTGTTGCGAGAGGATGCACTCAGGGCACTTTCGCGCAGCGAGTTAAACGAGTTAAGCTAGTTAAAATTAATTCAGTCCCTTTCGCGCACCGGGTTAAAAAATGAAACAGTTCAACTCCACTAGCTTGTAGAGTCAAACGAGTTAAAAAATTTAACTTCACTCTATTAATTCGGGCGCAAAAAGGCCCTTACATAGTTGTCACGCATTTGCACTGAATGTTTCAATATTTTATTGTTAAATTTATAAATTGCAGGACCTATTCGGCTAAGAAGTAAGAAATCATTGCGGACTCCTTTCTGGTTAGTTTCAAATTGATAATGTTTTATGTGTTTATCAAGACCAAATCTAACTGCTGTTGTTGTTATATTATCAAGCGTGTATAATAGTAAGAGTGAGACACTCTTACATTCTCATGAGCAAATCATGCTAGGTATGCTCGGTGTGTTAACTCGGGACCTCCCCGTAACTTCCGGGAGGGGTTCCACTTTGCACTGTCTACAAACTTTCATATAAGCGTGTGTCTGCTCGCTGATTGGCCCATTAGCCTAAGGCTTATGGTAGGTAATTTATTTGTTCTTTTAATTAATTAATTATAACTTCAATTGGGTTAACGCAATTAAAAAAACTAATTCGACAACGTTGCAGCATTTTTTCAGATTACATTCTTCGAATTTTTGTATTATGCAATAATTTTTATATAATTGAAAAAAGCAGAAAAAATGCGACAACGTTGTCGAACTAGTTTTTTAATTGCATTAACCTAATTAAAGTTATAATTAATTAATTAAAATAACTAATATATTACCTACAATAAGCCTTAGGCTAATGGGCAAATCAGCGAGCAGACACACGCTTATATGAAAGCGTGTAGACAGTGCAAATTGGGGGACCCCTCCCGGAAGTTACGGGGGGCCGAGTTAACCCACCGAGCATACCTAGCATGATTTGTTCATGCGAATGTAAGAGTGTCTCGCTCTTACTATTATACACTCTTGATATTATTAATTAGTATTTATGCAACTAAATTAACGTCAAATAATTAACGTTAATTAATTGAATATAAACGCCATGGATTTTTGGGTTTAAAATAGATAAGGTAGCACAATATATATTTCGTGCTCTTTTCCAAATTTCTTATCTTTCGCTCTGTTTCAGGTTGGCCGACTACATACTGTACTAGTCCAATGTAAGTAATGATTTTCATGCACTTTCATTATTTGACCCCTTTGTTTATTACGCGTTTCAAAGACGGATTCTTAACCGCCAACAATTTAACATTTTGCGTATACAGTTTTTGGTCGTTGTTAATAATTTCCATAATGCATATCAGCATTTCATTGCATTTAAGATTTCGGAGCTAAAGTTGCAGAAATGTGTTGATTGGGTATTAAATTTAGTGCTCCCTGGAGCTAGTTTCGCAATACCAGAAACCACTATCAGAACCAGATTAAATTTATGGATACTGTGTTGAGATTTATAGGGTTAGATTTTGTTTTGATGCTGCAGATAATGCAAAAACTGCAGCCAGTTTTGCTCGGCTCGTTTTCAGAAGTGACCGTTTGAGGGGAACCGAAGTTCGCTTGACTTTTGGGAATAAGAAATGAGGAATTATTTCTACTAAATAATAAATTTATCGGCAGTGCCCCTAACTCGTCTGGGGTAAGGAGGGATGTCTGCCACGCTGGGGTTGAAAGGGAATGGGACTTAGGGACTACGGACCATTTATATTTCCTCATAAGGTCATTATTTTGTGCCTCAGCGTCCTCGGTTTCGAAGGATTGAGTTGGGTCATCCAGGTTGATGAGAGGAGCGGTTTTGGACTGGGTCTCAGGGTTCTCAACCTCCAAAACCTGAGCTAAGGCGTTTCTGATAGTGAGGGTAGTAGGAATATTCGCTGGAGTTGGCAGCTGAGGGTCATTGATAACAGCAATGGTGAGACTTTCTGTTTGATGGGCCAGCTCAGGAGAGGAGTGGGTTTGGGCTGAGCTGAGGCACTTCGGGTAGGGAGGGTAGGAGGAGTAGCCACTGGGGTTGACGGCTGAGGCTCATTGGTAGTAGCAGGGATTAGGCTTTCGGTTGGCAAAATAAGCTCTCTCATAGATTGGGATCGCTGACAAAGGTGGAGTCGAGGAGTTCGTTTGGGTTTGGGCAGATTCGCTTGCGGTGCACTGGTGGAGCTGGCAGAGTTGACCGGACATGTCCAACTCCTCCATGCACTGACGAATTCGGCCCAGAAAGTCCAACAGCAGGTTTTCAAATTCGTCGACTTTTTGGTGGGTAATGGTCATGCTTTTCGAGAAGTCCTCAGGGGTCTTCTCGACTGCTTTAGAGACTGTTGAGTGCAATTCCTGCTGGTGGTCTTCCACCGGATTGAGCGATTCTCGGGAATCCTGGAACATGTCGCCCAACTCGTAGCACGGTGTCCACTGTTCGGTCCCAAAGGGGTTAGTGAAAGTAGCAGTAGGGGAAGCGTGGCCGTGACAAGCACGTTTGGAATGTCGGGGGACTATTTTCCAAGAGTAGTCTCCTCTATACCACATGGGGTGAAAGTTTCCAGGGGCATTGCGAGTGAAGGCCGTGGGAGGGGTAGCCGTAGTAGGACCATCCTGGTGATGCGAGGTACTGGAGAGGTATTGCTGGCCCTCGCCAGTCAGTAACATCTCCCCAGGGCTTAAAGTAAACGAAGGGGTGAAATGTGTACGTATATGCTTTGTTAGATGTACGTACACGGTTTGTAACGGAAAAAATTTTGGGCGTCAACAGTGGATCAAATAAAGAGGGGATAGGTTCCACTTGGATCTTTTTGGACGCTACCGGCTTCCCGTAGCATCCGCGAGAGGGATTCCACTGTTGACGATTGAGCCTTTCGAAACCTCGCAACACCAAGTTTCCCCTGCAGGCTGAGGGCTGGGATCAGGGTTGGTGAGTAGGCTAGTCTGTGGCCTCCACTGACAAGTTCGTGTGCGTCTGGGCTCCAACAATGAAAGGCGACGTCGGACAGGGTAGAGGGTTTCGACCTCGTGGTCAAACAGGCTGGGGGATTTCGTAGATTGGGAGGAGGGGAGGGGTGGGGTATACTCCGTTGAACAAGAGGACACTGAGACCGTCCTGGATTGGTTTGACGGATGGCTCGATTTGGTAGCTCGAGGTCGGAGGACAGGGGAAATTATTTTCTGGACCGTGGTGGGACAGGCCCCGAACCACTAAGGCGGTCCAAAAGAGGGTTTTTTGAGGGGGAACGGGTGCCAGACAATTGGGCCAGACAACCATCAAAATGAACCGTCGAATCATTGTAGGAGGGGCTACCCCTTACCTCCATCTGGGGGAAATTCCAGACGGGGGCGTAGAGGGGGGCGTTGGTCACCCTCGGCACGTGACACTGGACGGAAGATCCGGGCTCCCCAGAATTTCCGATAGTGGTGACCCCGCGGTCGGAGGGAGGAGAGTTGGGTGATCGGGGTACTCTGGGTTTTCCAGAAGGGTCGTCATCAGGGGGGCAAGTATCCATGGTAAATTATAACACCGACTTACCGATTCGGTTATATACATATATATCCTATTTTTAGGCAGGACCTGGGTAAGGTGGGTTTTTTCTGGGCAGGATATACGTATATGGCCAGGCTCAGGGCTTTTCTTGGCCAGGGGCACGAAACTCTGGTCGTATATACGTATACGGGAACAAAAACCACAATTTGGGTCAACTCCAAAATCGATCCGGATTAGGAAGGAAATCACTCCACAGAGGGCAAGAATCCACCAGTTTTGCACTGAGTCGTCCAACTACGCAGAATTTGGTTCCAGGACAGGACCCGGAATCAGCAGAAAATTTTTCAAAAATTTTGTTCTTTCTCCCGGAAAATTTTTATGGGTAGGAAGGGGGTTTGCTGGATTAAATTCGGGGGGCGCAGAAAATGGCTGGCTATTCTAACAGGTAGGAATGGTCGCCTGGACTAGCCCAAGGAAGACAAAATTCAAATGTTGGGCAGCCCAACGGCAAGGAAACAAATGAAAAAAAACAGGAAAATTACAAAAACACGTAAAGTACAGGGCCACGCATAATTTAACAAGGGGCCGGAAATGAATCAGACTGCTGATATAATTCCAAGCGATGCGGCAGAGGGCAGAAAAAAATTAAAGCAAAGGTTTGCAAAGGAGATTGACGTCTTTAAAAATTTTAAGTGATGCGGGGGCGGGCAAGAAAAAAGGGAAATGACATCAATGGCGACCGCAAAGGGTAATTCAACAGCAAGCCAGCGAATTATGGATATGGAGAAAAGGAAATAAACAGGACCAGCCCTGTCAACCGAAGACTAGGGGGGACATTGCTGATAATAGGTATGGAAAAAGGAGACAAAATTTTTTGGGGTGGAGGGGTCAGAAAAATTTTCGGGCTGGGAGGTGGTATAAAATTTTTGGAAAAAAGAAAAAAATTAATGGGGAACAAAGGAAACACTAGGAGCCTAGACTTGGCAGCCTAATGCAGCTCTGACAACAAGAAAAATCAGAGGGGACTCAAAGAGCCTAGAGCTGGCAGCCTAATGTAATGGGTGAGCTGGAGAATTCAACCACAGAGATTAAACGCCACTACTTAGGACTGGACGCAATGAACGCTAGCCGTAGTCTGCGGGTGGAGATCTTTAGTCCAGGCGGCTCTTAATCCCACCGACTTGTCTCGCCACGAAGGAAGATATAATTTTTGGGGGACGCCAACGGGGCGCCTAATGAAATTGGTGGAGTTACACACAGAAATAAGCTCAGTTAAAAGTAAATGCCGAGCTAATCCCGGAATTCTACCTAGCTACCTAAGAGAGTCAAATCTAGTTAAATATAAGTTTGTAAAAGTTAATTAAATAGAACAAGGAAACAACTGGGCTATTTACTGGACAAAAAGACAAATTAGCGGGCTACCCGCCTGTACAATAACAGTAAGATTATAGGGGATAAAAAAACGGCAAGGGGAAGGGGACACCAGCAATAAATAGGGGAGGGAGGAGGGGAGAACAACAACAAGACTGGGGGGCCAGCTAGCGAAGGTAGACACAGGGGGACGGGGACAACTCCGCAGAGAAGGAAGGAGAGGGAGAAAGGCGAGTTAGAAGTTTGTAACGTAATAGCAACCAATCAATAGCAACAAGCCATCTTTAATCAAACTTTTAGTTTAGCACACGATGAGTCGGTTCACACGAATAAGTTTAGCATCCGATTATTAATTACTCGAAGTGCAAAGCATACATTAGCCATTTGCCACACATAAAGTAATCGTAACGTAAATAGTTGCACCTGGAATTACAATTTTATCCTTTCTGAGCATATAATATCATTTATCAATCGCCTATTACATAATTATTCACCATTCTTTGGAAGTCAAGTTCCAAATCAGACGTATCAATTCATGTTGAATTTTAACATGCATGCAGTCTTTGAACTACCTAAATATAAGATTGTAAATCGTGATAACTAAATGGTGTTCTTTAAGTGTTAAATTTTAATTTGAAACGAAAAATTTCGTTATTAAGTTTGGTTAAAATACGCCTACACTTCGTGCAATGGGTGAGATGGGGAATTCAACCACAGAGCTCATACGCCGCTACTAGGACTGGGCGCAATGAACGCTAACCGTAGACTGCGGGTGGAGATCTTTAGTCTAGGCGGTTCTTAATCCCACCGACTTGCCTCGCCACGAAGGAAGATATAATTTTGGGAGACGCCAACGGGGCGCCTAATGAAATTGGTGGAGTTACACACAGAAATTAAGCTCACTTACAAGTAAATGCCGGGCTAATCCCGGAATTCTACCTAGCTACCTAAGAGAGTCAAATCTAGTTAAATATAAGTTAGTAAAAGTTAATTAAACAGAACTGGAGACAACTGGGCTCTTTACTGGACAAACAGGCAAATTATAACAGAGCGAATCCACATGGGCTACTCAGAGTGGAGGGAAAAGTTATAGACAGCGGGCTATCCGCCTGTACAATAACAGTAAGATTATAGGGAATAAAACAAATGGCAAGGGGGAGGGGACACCAGCAATAAATAGGGGAAGGGAGGAGGGGAGAACAACAACAAGACTGGGGGACCAGCTAGCGAAGGTAGACACAGGGGGACGGGGACAAGTTAGATGTAAATACCGACTAAAAGGAAAATAACTAGAGATTAGGTGGGTTGATAGGAGAGGTAAGTTCGATTGAATTTTGAAAAAAAGATGAAAAAAGAAACTTACAAACGTAGTGGAAAAGCTCAAAAGGAGGGGCCGACCGCACCCGAATGTAGACAACTCCCAAACAAAATAAACAAGTCTGAGTCAGCATCAAAGAAGACAAACTGGAAAAAACCAGTTTTCGTCAGCGCCTGCTGACTTCCATGATCTATCTTTGCAGACAGAGCATAAAATTTACAGCAATTGCATCAGGGGATTTTTAGGAGATTTTGGGAGAAAAATGGGAACAGAGCGAAATGTAAATATTGGAAAGGGGGTGATAGCGCAGTCGCTATCACCCACATTACATTCGCACAGATCGCTACACTATGAGGTTCTAGTAGTAAAATTACAGTATATCCTGCACTTACGCCTTTTGTCTCTGACAATTTTTACATGTCAAGGTACATCAGGCTCACCCAAACACTGTTCTGGCAATAGGGCATTAAGTGACAAAATTTGCAATTATGCAAATTAGGCGATGACAGGTAAAAATTATTCAACAAATTGTTTTTGGATATTGTTCTACTTTTGATTATGGCCAACATTATGAAAGTTACAAACATTTATCTTAAAACTGTAGTTCTAGGCAATCGATCAAAATATTCCAAAATTTTCAGACGCCAATTTCTCCAGATAATAGAAAATCACTTACGCTCTTTTGCCAGATTCGTCGCGACTTATGTGACAATCCATATATATGTAAAATGCAGGCTGGAATGGATAAATTCTATTTCCTATGACTAGCAGTGGGTCTAAAGAAAGGAAAAAACAGTCCAACGTTTAACCTGCTATAGAGCAGGATTAAAGGTTTCCGATTATCTTCAGTTTAATCGGAAGATAATCTAAAGGTAATCGTGAGCTTATTTGGTGCAACGGTCGATAAATTAACTAACTTCAGATCAACCTAAACTGCATTTAATTTGTAGTTTAACTGGAGATTAAGATAATTTGAAGTTTAACTTATTTGGTGCAAATCCCTGTATATCTTTGTCAGCGCGCTCGTGATAAATAGAATCTCCGTAGCCCAGTTATGCGAATTATGGTAAAATAATGTTACAATGTCAGCATTCAGACTTCAAGTTATATCGACTGATAGCAACCGTTTATAGATACTGACATATCAGTTCCTTCATAACATAACGTTCCAAGTATCAGATTTGTGTTTTATTAATTGCGTTCAAGCTATCTGCATCTGTAAAAGGTTCAAACGTCATGTAGTGAGAGGAAATGTTTAGCAAGAACCATTCTGCCACTTTGATAAATTTTATTGCTAAAGATTTACTACAGCGTCTTCATTTTGTTGTTTTAGATCCACCGGCATTTTCCTGAACCAGACTTCCTCTACCCCCCACTCCTAGGTAATTTAACTGTGGATTTCTAGTTACTGTCAATTCTATTGTGTGTTCTGTGTATGGCTGGTATGCTTGTGTGTATTGAGTATATACGTCTGTTTTGTTAGGTATATTTGTAGTCATATATTCTGTCTGTTTCTGTAGCATATATAGCAGCCTGGTGGTTCTGGCAAAATTAGAAACGTCCATGTCATAGGTCGTCAAAATTGAGGAGTGTCTGTGGTGAAGATGCCTGTCTTGCTTTACTTTTGTCCATCTGCAAAATACAACTGGCTTTTTAAAAATTCGATACAACTAAAATTTAAACGAAATCACACGAGCTACAGTTCGTTCAAACGAACGAGCTACACAAAATTAACGTCATTTTGTTTGCACATTTTCTTTGCCCCATGAAATGTTGGCCTAGAAATACAAAGAATCGTTAATTAATCTCATAAGTTGCTGTTATTTTAAATTACCGTAAATTAGGCTTACTGATGGTTAATTATCACAAGTTTGTGTTAACAAATAAAAGCCCCACACTGCGATCTTGCACTACATATCCTGCTAGGCGGTTTGATTTCACTGCTGTGTTTCATCATAAATTTAAAGTGGAAAATTGTCAGCACTAATTGTTGTGAAACGCAGAGTTCTGTTTTACGGGTAAATTGTCAGTCTGAATTGCAGAGTAGAAGTTTGGCTTGCCAACCATCTTTCACTCTAGCTCATAATCTCCCAAGGCTAAGCTTGACCTAATTCACCAATCCAAGCGTTCGCTACATATCGATATTTTATTGCGAAACGGCTCCAGACAGCCGGTGTCCGTTCAAAACGTCTAATTTTTCTAAAATCGTGTCACACGTTCAAAACGTCTAAAATCATTTTAAAGAAAGCAAATCAGGTTCAATGTTATTTTGAAGTAAATGAATATGTATATGTTAAATATCAGCAACCCAGAAAGGTTGAAATCAGCGTAAAAAGTTAATCTATATATATATGTATAATGTATATATGTTAAAAATCACATTAAATTAAACTATACGTCTGCTTTATTGTTTCATTTTAAATTGTGTTTAGTTTCAAAATATTTCTGAAAAACCATGGTGTACAAATGACTTGAAACATTTATAAAATTTACAATTTACAATTTACATTGTACTTTTCAATCCTAGAAATTTTAAAACTTTGCTGATTACAGTCAGTGATCAGTATATATTCAATAAATAATCAGTGAATATTATAAATGACTAGTCGTATACTGAAGCTATTAATGCAGAAAATAAGAAGAATATATATTTGGGATAATGCCAGAACCTCAAATTCAAGATTTGACAAGACCCTGCCACCCAAACCCAAAGCGGTCTATAGGAAAACTGACACAAACCCATTCGAAATAAGTAAAAGTTAATCACCAAAAGTGGGGAAAGTTTAGACGTTTTGAACGTGTGACACAATTTTGGTAAAATTAGACGTTTTGTCAGTAGACGTTTCGTCGGTATGAACGTTAGACGTTTTGACTTCAGACGTTTTGATAGGGAACCGGACAGCCACAGGTAGAGTTGTCCAGCTGACGTCGCCAACGCTGGCCTAACGTCATGGGCTCAACGTATTCTGCTAATAGTCCAATACCTATTACAAACAGTCCTGCAACATTTGTTGTTGCTATATTTAAATTCTCTTGGCACTGGGGTAACACGAACCGGTACGGAACACTTTACATTCAAACCTTTTTCATATACACGGCATTATCATACCTGACAAGAATTTCTGTGTTTAGTCTGTAAATATGGCATTCTAGAAATATCGAGTAAAGGACCAAAATGGAGCATTCGGATATTTCAGTTTTTCGTTACCATTACCGTTACCGTTAAGCATTACCGTACACCAGCTAACACTATATTTAGTATACAGTCCATGTTCTAACACGCTGAGCCCTGAAATGCCATCTAGCGCGAGCCTATTAACTCCAGTTCCTGATTTTAGTCACGCGGGTTGCTGTAATACAGCGAAAAGTGTTGTCTAGGTTTTTCTGACTTCGTAACACATGTTTCACCAGAAAACTGTCAGTGAACAAATCGCTACTACCAGAAATAGTGTACCGCCGCCTCATGCGGAAGCTGAGACCTTCTGTCTGACCGTCCGGTAGTGTTGTTTCTGTAACCGATTTTAATTTCAGATTAAGTTTCAGGTCTTCTCCAAGGATAGTTTCAGTTTCAGTTTCAGTCGAGATCTCGATAAATTTCAGTTTCAGCTTTAATTTCAGTCGGAGGTTCAGTTTCAGTTCATTCGAAAAACTGCAGTTTCCAGCCCTGAAACATAATGTAATGCATAAACTTATGATTATTTATACTCCTACTGCAGTGTCTTAACGAAAAATCGACTTAAAGCTTTCAAATCTTCACGCTTTGAGAAAATACGGAAACTAGTTTCAGTCCGAGCTTCAGGTCTTTACCCAATCAAGTGTCAGTTTCAGTTTCAGTCTGCACTCTGCAGTCTAAAATAGTTTCAGCTTTAGTTTCAGGTATTATCCCAAAATAGTTTAAGTTTAAGTTTCAGTTTCAGTGCCTGAAACATCACTGCCGTCCGCGTCTGCCGAGATGCAGATTGCCCATCCACACCAACACAAGCAAAATATGGTTCTCATGGATGACAGCAACAGAGACCCAATCCAATGGCAATGCAGCAAGAGTTGAGTGTCAAAGCAAATTCATACCTACTACGTTCTGGGCGTTTGTGCTGATAATTCCAAGCGGCTGAACTGATTCCAGGGACGTTTACATCGGAGTACCATTCGATGACTTCCTTCTGACCTCTATGTACGTTGTATTGCTGGTGACATTCCGCCTTCCGTTTGACGAATGGAATCTGGTACTACGCTCAGGCATGGGGATGGCACATGCACCCAACCGCTCTCCAACCTGGATAGGTCTCCGATGTCAGATTCACAAAAGAGTGTCAAAGCAAACACATCACTACTTTTCTTTAAATTCTGTCCTCAATGGTCGTATAATTTGTCAGATCTGTTTTTGTTGCTCAGCCTACATTTTACTCCCACAATGTTGTAACCTTTCTTTGCTGCTTACCCATGAACAGACTAGGCCTCAAAAGGGGCAGTATTCTTATGTAGACCTGCTTTATTCCATTGCTAAAATTTATTTATTGGTCCAGGCTACAAAGCTCATTTATTTTACAATTTTCTGTACATGCCTTTGTTTCTTTAGATATTGAAAAACTGTTATCCTTTAAAATAGGATACAAATGTGTTTGCTCTTTTTCCAGGCTAAACTTTCTTGGGCATACATACTTGCCATTTCATTATTGGACTGATCTTGTGATGTCCAGTGCAAGCTAGTGGCTCATTGGATCCTACTGCACCCATGTGTAACTTCCAAGCTGAACTGGTGCACAAAAATCTGCAACTGGTTAGATTGCTGACAGCGGAAGACTGCGGGACTGCTCTCAACTCAGCAGCTTGTACAGGTTTTAAAATCCAATTTGCATCATCCGAATGCAAAACAGTCTGACCTAAACTAACCCTGCATTGAAGATAAGGCTTCTGAATGGAGAACTGACTCACAATGCACTAAAAATACTAGTTTCCATTTTGTACATCCCTGCCCCAGCAGGAATAAAATGATGTGAAAAACATTAGAATCAGGGTGGCAACTGTTCACTTATTTGCTAATTCAGACAAAATTTGTTTCTAGAAGACTGTTCTAACAATTTAGACATCTTTAATTAATTTTCTCTGGTCTTACACTGTCGCAAGTCTGTGCTTGCTTTCCATTTGTTTGCTTTTACTTCCGACATTTAATTCTCTTTTCCACGTTCGTTGTAATGGCTTATTCTTGTTTTCCATCATTGCGTCCGACATCTTCAGTAACTTCCTGATGCTGTTTTTGATTCCACATGCATTAACTAGCTTTGAATTTTACTTGGCTCCTGTCTTCTTAGTTTCTTGCTCCCTTCATTCCATCCTTTCTTGCTTCTATCTTTCCGTCATGCAAGTTGACGAGGGGAAGGAGCACAACAAGGATAACAGGCTAGAAGTATCAAGAACAAATAGCACAGGAATGCGACTGAAAGAGAAGAGGGAAAATGTGTGTGTAGATAATCAGATCATAAACGACAATTACTACGATATGAGCTAATAGAGTTCGGAAATGCAATAGCAGTGAAGTTTCCAGAAAAGCTATTGGACTGCAGAAGGAAAGCAATACTCGGTTGAGAACACAAATGTGTCAGAGCCAACTATATCAGAAGTTGTGTAAACAGAACTGAACGAGTCTGAAAAGAAAAGGACTAAGGCTATTTTGTTCCTCGTTCAGTTTCCATTCCGTTTCTCAGGCGTTTTCTTTTACCCCGTCATGCTTCTATTCTACATCTGTCTGATTTACTTCCAATGCTTCTGTTACCGTATTTCCATGTTCAATTTCCTCGTTTTCAGATATCTTCTCAGTTTCTTGTACTTTTTTAGCTTCTTCTTTTGTCCTAGCATTCGCCTTCCATTTCCGTTGCATAACGATTTGACCATTTTCTTTGCTTCTTGTTAGCTTTCTGTTACATCATCTTTCATGCTCCACACACTCTATTCTCCCTTCTCTCCCCTATTCTTCCTTTTGACATTCCATTTTTGTGTCCTTGTTTCTAACCTCTCTGCCTCTTTCGAATTACCATGCTCTTCTTTCTCTACTTCCACGTCTACTTCTACTTCCACTTCCTCTTATACTTCCACTTCCATTTCTACTTCCACTTCCACTTCTACTTCCACTGCCACTTCTACTTTCACTTCCACACTCTACTTCCACTTTCACGTCTACTTCCACTTCCATTTCTACTTTCACCTTCACTCTCTACTTCCACTTTCACTTCTAC
>JASAND010023972.1:0-16564 GCA_030248195.1 Trissonchulus latispiculum
TTGCTGATTCATCCGCTCAACATGAATGTTTGGACCGGATTCTTGATTGTTCTGGTCTTGATAGTTGCGGGCGTGATAATTACCATTTGGTTCTCCCCCTGTCTGGGAGAGGTCCGAGAAAATCTCGTCCAGCGGGGCCGAGAATCGTTTCACGGTTTGGGACTGCAATTGAGCCGCTTGGCCATGGGGAACCAAAGAACTATCGCCGTAACGCCAACTTCTCAACCTGCCCGTTCCAGCCCTCCAGAACTCCGAAGTCGATCGCCTTTGCTGGAACAGCCAACGCATCCGATGCGCCCTAACTCGGGCAACCGGTATGGTGGTACCCGACCAAGATCGTACGCACAGCCGTCCGGCGGGCACCTGCGGTTCGAGGATGACCTCCTGAAGCCTATGTCACCATCGCCCCCGCTCCCTGAGCTGGCGCTCGCTATCAGGCCCAGAAGGCCACTACTCTCGGGACTGGAAGAACGCCGACTGGAGGAAGAACCCTTTCAACTACTCCGGCAGTATGAAGACGAAGCAGACTAGAGTACGAATAGGGCCCGTGCTCCGAGTCCCGAAGCAGAAAAGGAGAGGGGCGGAGTCGGCACTCCGCCGCCCTATGGAACTGACCGAGCAAGCCGGTCCAGAGATTCGTCCACGGGACGGAGAGACCGAGTTTGGTGTTTGATGGAGCCCCCTGAATATTCAGCGGAGGATCTCCCCGCTGACAGCTCCACTCCGTGCATAGACGTATCCATCCAGGGCGTTATAATTGAGGCCGTGCTAGATACAGGAGCCAGTATCACGGTAATGTCAGAAAGCATAGCGAAGAGGCACGATTTCGCCCTGGTGGATTTGGAATACCCACGGGAGAGCTCTTCGGCCACTGGACATCAACTGAATATCACTAAGAAACTTGAGGCCGTTATCTCATTTCCGGGATGCCCTAGTCACCCGCCCATTCCACATGCTATCTTCATCAATCCTAACCTGCCTCCAGTGATTCTGTTGGGAACTGATGTGCTGGCGAAATTCAGTGGCTCCTTCGAGATATCCTTCGCTACTAGGGAATTGAAGATACGCCCTACGTCTCTGCCCGCAGCCTATGTGATACCTCTGACGACGCCGTACCACTTATTCGAAGCTGCATCAGGAATCCCATCTGACGGGGACACGACCCCCTCTGTGCAGCGCCATCCTTTACCATCCCTTGGGGATGAGAGATCGCGGGGAGCCAGCCTACCTCCCCCGCGCCCTACAGAGCTGCCTCCCACGACAGTGTTCTCGGCTCCAGTTCGACAGACGGAGTCTGAAACTGTATGGCAATATTATCACCGCTTTTGTGATCAAGCCGCCATCGCGTATGGCGCTCAGGCAGACTCGGAAACAGTGAAACTTAGGCTGGGAAGAAATTTCCTGCTTGGACTGCGACAGGATATACGCCTCCAGATACCCTCCTCATCGGGTCACTTGGACGAGCTATACCTATTGGCTCTCTCCGTTGAGGATGAGGTCCGGAAGGACGGCCGAGTTCTTCCGCCCCCGGGAGAGGCTGACCCGCGAGGAGATCGAAGCACTCCTGCCGTGACCGGGGCCAACAGGGCTGTTGCCAAAGCACCCCTATCTGGTGTGGATTACCGTGCCTGTAAACAGATGCTGAGTACCATTGAGCAGTACCACGCTGTGGTAGGGTGTTTGCTGTCACTGTAACATTATCTCGCGGAGTCCCTGCTGACAGGTGTCATTCATCTAAATAGCTAAATTCATTATTCCTTCGGTTGATCTTTGGGTGAGCACAGTGGGAGGATTGTTCCTTTGCTGTTGTGGTGGGGGGGGGGGGGGGGGGGGGGGGGGGGGGGGTCTCCTTATTCGGATGGTCTAAGTCTCCAAGTCCCCCTGAATTCGGACCTGGGCAGATGTGGGAAGGTGATTTTAATGGGATTAGTGACTGAAAAGTGTGGCAGAATCATGAGTTCGCTCTTATGCAGTTTTGGTGGTATGGCTGGCGCTGATCCGGTTCAGTTATGCTGCTGCCTGGCTGTTCTCATGATGGTGGCAAAGCTGAATTATTCTTGTGATGGCTCTGCAGGGCTGGTCTGAGCAAGGTTGACTTCCAGTCCCCCATTTTCAAGGTCCCCCAGGGGCAGAATCACTGTCCATGTGACCTGATGGGCTGATGGGATGGGCCTTCCCCATTCTCAGATCCCCTGGATCAGTGGGGTGATATTTCAGGCTCTGAATAGCTTGCAGAATCATTCCTGTGTCCTCATTCTTTCATGCTGTTCTCATGCTGTTGGATTAGTATGGGTGGGGCGGATATGCAAACCATTGGTTTGGAAGGGCTGATAATGCTGTTCATGGCTGTTCTTGACTGAAACAGTGCTATTAATGGGAGGTGATTAGGTTGACAGTAATTTTCCATTCAGCTGGAACCATCAGCTCTTCTGTCTGAATTGATGAGGTCTTGTGGACTGGTCGACGAAATGACTCTTAAACATGTAAGCACATAATATTATTGTCGCTTGGTTAATCGTGCTAGTTTCTGTCTTTTTCTTGCACAAACCGGGCCGCCCGGCCCGTCATAGGTTAATACAAACAGATCCCGACCGAAACTCACAGGTTCACTTGAACAAATTAAATGACCGAACAAAACTTGTGTTTCTGGCCTAGTTCTGGCCCAATTTCGTTGATTTGCCACGGGAAACAGGCTTGTTTCCCGCGGCTCGCTGCTAATCTTGAACGTATACAAAACTTGATGTTTTCTAAATGCATTTCTAGTGTTGGAAGATGGTCAGATATTTATTGTTTACCACAATTACCCTAGCTACTGCCTACTTACCTATGTATATTAAGGTGGTGATTCCCTTTGGTCACATAAAGTTTGCACCATTATTACTCATTCATTACTTGGAGTTAAGAAGCCATTTTTATATCAAAATGTAGCTTGACATTTTCTCTTTTTAATGCATGTCAGGAAACTAATGTTTCTTTTATAAAATATTTTTAACACATTTTAGAAGAAGTATAATTTTCCAGAATTTTTGCAGACTCAAGTAAATTTTTTCGCGAGACATCGGTTATATCATTCGATACCTCCATCAAATAGCTGGGGACGATTTTTTATTTATTGTGAAATTGCTCTTCGTTATAGAGATATAAGCTGAAATGTGTGTGTAACCTGTATTTTGCCTACTTTTTCCAAATTTGTCGAGCGATTACTATAGCTAGAAAGCAGTAATCGGGGCAACTAAAAAATCGTCCCTGGGTATGTTTATGCAGAACACATTTGTTCAGTAGCAGCCTCCAACTTGCATGGTGAATGCTCCACAATCTTTGGAAAAAAATTGGTCGTGTTTTTGCAAAAACTACATTTTTTATGATAGCAGCCTACAGGATAGCAGTTGGAAGACGATCATGCGTCGGATAATTTGTCCCTGTGAGACCTTCAGATCGACACCCTTAGTTTGATTTTACAGCTTGCGTAGTTCAAGAAATGTTGGATTATTTGATATCTGCGAAAATGACAAGTTTTCGACTCCAAAACAAGAAAATCGGCTATATCTCACGCTAGAGAAAAGCTAGAAACTTGCTTTAAAAAGCAAAAATGTGAAGCTCAATGAGATCTTTCGAATGCATATAGTCATAACTGTATAGCTGCTGCCAAACGTTCAGAAATTGGGAAAAACCACTCTGACCGGAAATCTCGAATTTTTGAGTCGGGATTGCGCGGGGGGTGTTAGCACACTAAAACAACTTATTTCGGAAAGTTTCATCAAATTTCATCTTGATTTACGCCACCAAATAACAATATGTGCCGAAAAGGAATCACCACCTTAAACTACTAGAAAACTACGTAATGTTAACTTAGGAATTAATACTGCTGTTTATTTGATTAAACGTTCTATGGCTAATCAGTTTTCCTACCTATATTGATAAAATGAATTAATAGGCTACTTTGTGGGTGAGTTTTTGCACATAATTAGTATTAACTGTGTTTTCTTACCGAAAATGCAAAAACTCACTCACTCACTGTCTCAGCAGCCATTTTACGCAGTCCCTACTTACCGACCTACCGAACTACGTCTACTTCTAAATCTGCCTACCCCTTATCCTAGTGCCCTAACAGGGGACGTGCCGAACCGCTATTCGATCCGGTGCTGGCAACCCCAGCAGCCAGCTGAGTGATAGACGCGCAATCTACCACCCTTTCACACGAGCACATAATTGCATTCGTGCAAAACTGGCATATAAATTAAGAAAACTTCGATGAACACGGATTTAAGTAAAAATCATATATTTTTGTAGAGCTTGAAAAACTGAGCATTTTTTGTGCTTACAGCACCAAAAAATGTTAAGCAATTAGTGAGAAAAACATCATTAAAGTTTGTTTCCCCATATGCATAATTAACACATATAATGTACTAATTGAACTGCACACGTGCTAATTTGCTACAATGCTTTCTTATATAGGCTAGCTTGAACTCGTTCTAATTGTAACCCGTTAGCTCAATGGAAGAGCACTGGACCTATTAATCCAGAGAACCTGAGTTCGTACGGGTCTACTCCTTTTCTCTTATTTTGGTCTGTCTTTTGGCCTTTGACATGGGAAGTTAAGTGATTACGGTAACGACCGTGAGCCCATGATAAGTTTTAGGCCAAGACTATTAATATCCCATTCTAACTAGACTTAACTATTTCCCCAATTATTAAGAACGCCGGATAATTACTACAACAAGACTGCAACTATTTTCTTACCTAGAACTAATTTAAACTGCCAGTCCGCTAATCGGACATCTGTTATAAGGCTTTACCTAGAACTAACTAAACTACCAGTCCGCTAATCGGACATTTGTTGTGAGACTCTTACTAGTGACAGATTTTTACCTATTTCATCCATTATCTACCTGTCTAATCTGGTTAGCGTTGGATTTCATGGTTGCGGCTCATCCGTCCCCTAATCGCAGGGCGACCTACACGGATGACCGGAAATCCGACAGACCTGCAGACCTAATAGGGGGTCCCCGTGACCCTTAGGCTGCAGAATCTGCCCTAACCATCAAACAGAACAATATTAAGCGAAATTTCACGTTGCATTCATTCCGAAACTGACAATTTTACATCAGACATGCGCCTAAGCTTTAGCTGAAATAAATCCCCTAATCAGTTATAATTAAGGGCCAAATTGCTGCTCAATTTGGCCCAGTTCCTGCCTAATATCTGAGCAATTACACATTCACTCTGGCATTTCCAAGACCCTTATCAAACAAAGGGAGTTTACAAGGTAAGCCCTCAATCACACTCACAGTCACACAATTTTGGTTCAGACTTCACACTTAAAAAGGGGCTAAACTTGGAACCTCATAATCCATAAGGTATTTACCCAAGAAGCCGACTACATAAATTTAGGATTCACATTCACACAATTATGAGCACAATCACACCAACAGTTACATAATCAGCAGAATAACATAATACAAATCCTAACACTCTCCTACCTAAATCTACCTATTCTACCTATTCTTTGTATGCACATTTTGTTGTATTTTTTGGCATCAACGGGTCTCCGCCTGGAGCCCAGATTTTGTAGGTTTGAACTTTAACCGAGACTGGAATTTTGAAACTTTGAAAATTTGTTGGAAAGCAAAACGAGTAATAATTGCTCGGCAATTATTACTAAACAACACGATCATTTCCGCTAAGGACAGCTTTAATTAAATTAACTTTGGGGAAGCCGGCCATTCCCCTCAAAAATACTGAGTAATTAATAATTGAAACCGTTTTCTGGGTTTTAAATCCTATTAGTTTTAGGTAGCCGACCTACACAAATAGCATAACACGATTACAAACAATATCTTTGACTTCAGTAGTGCCTAACTCTACGAATATGGCCGGCAATTCCTAATTGCCGGCTGTGGGGAGAATTATTCTCTAGACTTAACTCAATTCAGAATACGAGGTCGTAACCAAGGGACCTCCTACCTCAACTCAGGGGTGGGTCCCCACTCAAAATCCCTTTATTGCCAAACAACCCCAAAAAAACGTGAAAAAGAAAAAAATGTCTGGCCACGAGGGCTCGCTGAATGAAAAATGTAAAAACACTGGCCACGAGGGCTCGCTGAATGAAAAATGAAGAGCTGGCCACGAAGGCTCGCTGGATAGAAACAGAACAAAAATACTGGCCACGAGGGCTCGCTAATTTTGAGTTAATGATGAGCCAAAAAGGGGCTGTATTTCGATTTGAAATTAAAGGCCCGAAGGCCGAAAAACCAATGTGAAATTAGGCCAAAAAGGGCCTTCTAAAAACTAGAAAAAGGTGCGTTTTTCTGTGCTTCTGGCCGAGCATAATACGCTCATATGGCCCTAGATCTTGTGTGTCTTTGCTTCGTGTTGGCTTAGTTCATCTCCTCTGACCTGTGTGGGCCAGAGGAGGTCCTAACTCGTGGTCCTATGGGGGGGTGAAAAGTGCGTTGGGATTCTCCGGCCAAAACGCTGGCACACCAGGAGACGCACTAGAAGGGGGGATACACGGCCGCTCTCGGCCGGAGCTGAAGCAAAGACTGACTGGAAATTTTGAATTTCCAGTCAGTCTACCTCACGCCTGTTGGCGGTTTCTTTGAGGTGGACGGGATTTCCAGACTCTTCTGGAAATCCCCTTTGTGGGTGCAGACCCGACGTGGGCTGTTTGCACGCCTGGCCCACCGGAATAGAGATTTATGGGGGGTCTAGAATTATGACCCCTTTGTGTGCGAAATTTCCAGAGCTGAATCTCCAGAAACTTTCCAGACTTTTTGGTTAACACATAAAGGTAACCAAAGGGGAAAGGTTCTGATAAAAATATAAATTCTCATGAAACGAAAAATGAAAAAATGCAAACCAAAGGCCTCTCGGGCCCAATATGGAAAAACAAATGTTAAGTGCTATTATTGCTGTAAACTTTTATGAAATTTGTATTTTATATTTTTCAGGCGCTCCCTTATTCACTGGCCCCTTTCTCTTCCTTTTAGTCATGATTTTTCGGCCAGGAACAAGGGAGGCCGCCTTGTTAATCCCAGCGACAATTGCTCTCCCTCACTAGCGCTGGAAGTTCCTACCGTAAGGAACAGGAGGGCAATTGTTGCGCAAAAGTTGTGCATACAAAGAGTTACGTATTTTTCTAGCTAACAAAAATTACATATTAATAATCTACGTACGTAACTACCTAAGACCACTTATTTTCTTTTTATTCAAACAATTTGGGAGAGGGTGACGCCCCCTCCGAACCTATTGTCACCTATGAAGTACACACCAAGTCTTCTTCTGCGAGGCAAATCATCGCTGGGAGAGGGCCAACAGAAGCCCGAGAATGGATAGGGGGATGAATGAAAGCATGAATGGGCGTAACAACAAGTGTTTGTTACGCCCACTTAAGGGGTTTACGTAAGGTTAAAATTAAAGAATTAAATTTTAAAGTTACAAAACTATTTTAACCTATATCTTTCACAATATTGGGAGTTAAAAGACCGGGTTTGGATTTTTGGAATCAGGAAGAAATTGCCTTTCAGATGAACCTAAGTTATATTTTCACTCAAAATCGTCAGAATTCATTAATTATTGCCTAATTAACACTAATTAGGCCTAACTAGCACATATTAGTGCTCCAAAACCATATTTCACACACCTAGCTACGAATAATTAAGTTTAAATGACCCATCTTCCAACGTACGATCGTATATGTTATTTTTAACTGCAGTTTCTGTAATAATTCACTACTTTTCGAGTGATACCTTTGATAAACTTTCCTCTTCACTGGTACAAGTTTACTTTAAATGAAACTTTGAACCGTTTTCGAACAATAAGAGGCCCGTTAAGGCCTTGGGAAGAGTAGCGACTCCTCCGTTAGTTGATCAAAGGCTATTACTTGCTAAATTTTGAGTCAAAAGCGGTATTTTTTCGAAAAAACAACTTTCAAATTTTGTAAAATGACTTTTACTACGTTAAAGCGGATGCCTAAGTGTTCCGGAAAATGAAAACAAAAACTTTTTTTATCAAGCGCTAGGGTTGTACCCGGGCCCGGAAACTTTCGTGTTGGGCCCAGCCCTGCCAGGCTCTGGCTGAAAGAAACCCGGCCCGCTACCGGGCCCGGATTTAAGCTCATCGTGCCTGCCTGACTCAGTTTACGGGTCTGTGTATGTGTGTATGTACCACCTGTTTGGGTTGGGGGGGCCGGGGTAGTAGAAGAGAAGGTCCAAATTTTGGGGGACCCCACCAAAATCCGAAATTTGGGTGGGGTTCGACCCCCCCCCCTAAACTGTGCAAAAGCTTTTTAGCTAAAATGCTCCTTATTCGATGCGCAGTACCTTAGGATTTAAACTTACTCGAAAGCTTCTGTCAATTGTTGTCGTATGCGAAGAATGAGAATTGGCAAATTTGGGCTAAAATATGCCATATTAGCACAGATTGGTTTATAAATGTGTAATGTGTATATCACCATTTAATTGCTATAAATAACCATCTTTAGCTGTGTATAGTTGATTTATAGCCATTTTTTCCAATTTTTTCAAAAAACTTAGAAATTGCAAAAAAAGTTTTCAAAAGTTTTGCATTTTTTACTTAGTTTGATGCAATTTTAGGGGAGGAGGTGGGTTTGAGCATAGTTTCACCCGAAATTTTGGTTGGGAGTGGGGTAAAGCCCTGGAAATTTGGTGGTCGACCCGCAAAATGTAATGGAGCTTCCCCTCAAAGAAAATCCAAAAAATGGCCTAAAAATGCAAACTTTTCTGTATTTTTTAACGCTGCTTCCGTGAAAATAAGACTTGTTTATATAGTTTTAGGCGTTTACACGGTTTTAAAGCGATTTTAAGTCAAAATTTGAGAAAACGTTTTCGAAAAATGACTATTTTCGACCAAAGTTTAGCTAACTTTTTGGTTCCAAACAGGGCCGGGGGGTTGGGTGGGGGTAGCCGAAAGGTAACCCCTGAAAGTTAGGACTTAGGGTATATGTCGATGGCGGGGCGGCAAAGGGGGTCGAAAATTTTGGGAGGGAGCAGCCCCCAACCCCCCCTCCCTGGTGCCCGTTGCATAGAAGTGATTCGTTGATTAGCGATTAGTTGATTAGTGCAGCAGTTTTTCGAGGATAATGAAAGCTACGAATGGGCTATGACAATAATTTATATATCATATTGAAGCGCTTTGAGCGTTCTAATGAAATCAAAAGTCTAAATTAAGTTCAACTTAAATTGGAATGATGCCAGCTTAAAAAGTAAAGAAATTAAGATTGAGCTCAAAGTTTCCTTTGACTGAATGAGTCAGTGAGTATAAATAAAATAATTCATAATTTTTGGATAAAACACTCTAACAGCTACGTACGATACGGTACCAAAAACGGTGGACTGCAGCAAAAGTTTTTCTCGAAAAACTGCTGCACTGGTCAACTAATCATTAATCAACTATATATAACAAAAGCAAGCAAACAAACAAACTCCTTTATTTCGGGGGGGGGAAGAAATTTTCGGGGGGGGGGGAAGATTTTTTGCATAAATGAGCCAAAAAATGGTATTTTTTGGCGTATTTTGCATGGTGAAACGCTAAAAGTTCTCAAAAATGCCAGGATTTAAGCTAAAAATAGCTATTTTTACGAAAAAATCTTCGGCGAAGCCGAAAAATTTTTGAAAATTTGCCTATTTTTGGCAAAAATTTGGGCATCCAAAAAATCCCGGGGGGGGAAGCAAAAATCCCGGGAGGGGGCGATTTCGGGGGGGGAAGACATTTTCGGGGGGGGGCCAATTTTCGGGGGGCCCCCCGCCCCCCCCCCTGTAAAAAATACCCTGGTTTCCATTTTATACATTCCTGCTCCAGCAGGAATAATAATTCATAATTTTTGGATAAAGCACTCTAACAGCTACGTACGATATGGTACCAAAAACTCCAAAATCGGTGGACTGCAGCAAAAGTTTTTCTCGAAAAACTGCTGCACTGGTCAACTTATCACTAATCAACTATATAATCACTTTTATGCAACGGGCCCCAGGTAAAGCTATTATTGGTTAGAGCTCGGCTTGGGGGAGGGTTGCGGTTGAGGCCTGTAGGGGGAGGGCATAGGTGTACCACCTGTTTGGGTTGGGGGGGGGGAGTAGAAGGTCCAAATTTGGCTCGGGGGACACAGGAAAACTTTTTCCGGAAAAAGTCTGGAAAAATTTTTTAACGCTAAAATTTTTCCAGACTTTTTCCAGGTTTTTTCTGTTGTTTGGAAAAAGTCTGGAAAATACCTGAAAAAATTTTTCCAGACATTTCCAGATATTTTCAAGGTATTTTCTAGATTTGGAAAATGTCTGGAAAAAGTCTGGAAAATCCCTGAAAAAAGTCTGGAAAACGTTTTTCCAGGCATTTTCCAGACTTTTTCCAGCCATTTTCCAGACTTTTTTCAGACATTTTCCAGACTTTTTCCAGATATATATTTTACAGATCTAGTAAATCTTGAAAATATCTGAAAAACATGTTTTTAGAAGATATTTACGGTTAATCTAAGCATATTTAGCCATGGGGAGGAGGGAAGCAGCATTTTGTGAAACTGGGTTGGAACTTCATATTAAGGCTGCAGGGTTTTCTCAAAATCGCCCCGTACTCATAGTTTCAGCGGTTATTTTGGCTTGGGGGGTTAAATCTCAGAATTTTGGTGGTGGACACCCTTACGTAATGTAAGGCCGGACAAGTTCGGAGATTTAGAAATTCCAAAAATGGCTTAAAACGCAAAAGTGCCTTTCTTCAAAAACAAGGCTTGTGAGTTGTGACTTCTTGGCTTGCAGGCAAAGGTGTATATACATCGAGAAAAAGTTGGGGTGGGTGTAGCCGAAATTAGGATAGGTGGTGTCAGCCAGCCGGTATAGGTATGTATGTAGAGGGTTCAGAAAAATCGAATTTGGGGTTGGGGGTAAAAAATTTTAAGAAAAAAATTTGTGATTTTGCTAAAGAACGCTATATATTTACAACCCAAAATTACCAATTTTAAAACCGATTTTTAAAAATTTTTTGAAAAAATTTGTAATTTTTGTTAAAAGTTAGAATTTTTTCTGACTGACCTACAATTTCGAAAATTTTGAGGGTGGGGTCTGGGATTTGCCCATTTGGGGGTGGGGTGGGGTCTCTTTCCCAACTTTCGAGGGCGGGGCCGGGACTTCTCCATTTGGAGGGAGGGCCTCCCCACTCCTCAGCCCCAGGTATAGCTATTCTTGCAGCGCTGCCGCGGTTTCTTTTCCCCTTTTTTCAAGGTCGTCCTTTTTTTCTGCAAAACTTTTCAGAAAATCCACAAAACTATTCTTATATGGTGGTGGTCATAGGTGTAAAAGGTAAAGGTAAAGGTTTACCCCAGGAGATATCTCCGTCCTGCCACAGGACATGGGGTACCGGTGCTCATCCCCGGATTCTCAGCCGTAGAGCCAGGAGTGCCACCTCAAATGATTACTGCATCCGTGGAAGGGGGGCCGGCCCTTCTGCACAGACTCCTGTTACCTTCCCACCGTAGTGGTACCCATTTACCGACCAGTTAAGGATAGATGGCTGGGTTGGCTAGAGTCGAGAAAGCTTTGTGGCTTCTGGGGATCGAACCACCGACCGTAAGATCGGAACTTCTGACCAGCGCCTTAGACCACTCGGCCATCCCGACATAGGTGTACCTTGAGAAAACGTTGGGGGAGGGGGCGAGCCAAAGGTAAAATATATATACCGAAATTTTTAGCGAAAAATTAGCATTTTTAAGGTAAAAACGCAAAAAATCGCTGTTTTTAAGCTTAAAATTAGCTTATAAGTCCATAAATTAGCTAAAAATTGAGAAAATTCTTGAAAATTTGACCTCAAAAACCTAATTTTCTGACACTTTTGGGCGACCCCCAAAAAAGTGGGTGGGGCGGGGGCTTGCCGAAAAGTGGGGGGGGGCGAAAGTGGGGGGTCCACCCCCCCCACTAAAAAAATGCCAGCCCCCCAGACTTTACCTCCCCAAAAATTTTTGCCTAGGAAAAAGCCAGGTATATATGTCGCGTTAAACTAGGAGGCCCGTTAAGGCCACTGGGTTTAACGTTAAACTAAGTGGCCACATAGTTTAACGTTAAACTAAGTGGTCACTTCTCTCCCTATACTCTCTATATGCAATTTACGCATATATGCTGGTGTCCGTGTCTTAATACAGATTATATACGTAATGTAAACAATGACCCTACAGTCAGCCTATATAGGCGTACATACACAGGTTACTTATGTACGTATCAGTAGGGAGAGAAACGATTTGGCAGGGCACACCGTTATATATATACTGGAAATATACATTTTTGTATAACTGGAGTGAACAAATTGTACCTATTGTTTTTCAAACCTCCTGAAAACATTGTACAGAAATAGTAAAACGCAACGTAAATGTAAAAATTGGTTTTATTTTAAGAATGGAGCTGTGACTCAAATAAAAAATAAACAACAAATTATTGTAAAGTTTTTGTTCCAAAAGTGTTCCTTGGAATACATTTTTCAAAAAGTACAAAAATTTTTAAGAACGAACAAGGATGAACAAGAACAGTTTTGCACAGGTAAAAAATCAAACGATCAAAAACACTGAATTGTAATTAAATAAAATCAATTTTTTAGAGATTTAAATTTATATAACTTTTATGTATTAATTAAATAGAATGCCGAGATAACACACCCACAACATTCTAAAGCATTAATAGTTACACTTTTAATACTTGCCTAACTATTCCCCCTCCTTTAATTTCTGCGTACGCTAACCTTTTCTTAGTTTACATTTGTCGTCTGAGGTCAAGTACCCAAGTCTCGCAATCGTAATGAACGCTTATGTATACCGTGTATGTACTAATATAAGTGTGTGAGAATATAAGGTAGACTGTGTGCCCTGTTTACATTGCGTTATATATATATAGTCAGTATTAAGACACTTGCATCAGCATATATACGTAAACTAAATTGTATATAGAGAGGATAGGGAGAGAAGTGACCGCTTAGTTTAACGTTACACTATGTGGTCACTTAGCTTAACGTTAAACCCAGTGGCCTTAACGGGCCTCCTAGTTTAACGCGACATATATAATAAACATTTTAAGGGGGGTATACCTATGGGTTTGCACAACTTCTTCGGAGAGCGCTAGTTTTTTGCACGCAAGTAGGTAACATTTCATAGTTTAAAAGTTAATATAAGACATTGATATATCCCATTACATCCGAGCTGTATGTAGGTAACAACGCAAAAAATCACTGTTTTAAAGCTTAAAATGAACTTATAAATCTATAAATTAGCTAAAAATTGAGAAAATTTTTGGTAATTTGTCTTCACAACTTAATTTTCCGACACCCTCAAAAAAGTGGGTGCGGACTTAAAAGTGGAGGGGGGCAATGTGGGGGGAACCAAAAAGTGAGGGGGGCCAATGTGGGGGGGGGACCAAAAAGTGGGGGCCTCCACTGAAAAATGCCAGCATATTCATGTACATGTATAGTCACGGGAGAAAAATCCTCTTCAGATTTTTGGCCAGAACTTTTTACTGGTTTGACATATTGGAATACTGACTATACATACAGGCAGCTAGGCCTGTCGTAAGCTTTCTTATTAGCTATAGAACACCTCTCTAGGGTGTGCCGTTTAGTGAGAAAAATTGTCCCAAACTGGCGGGAAAAAACCCACCCCGAAAATTTTTTGGAAAGTTGCCAGGAGCAGTATTTTTGGGTTTGGTCTAGGTCTTTTCAGTAGTTCAGGGTGGCTAGGCAGTTTACCAAATTTAGGCCTTGGAGGGACCAAAATTTTCGAAAATTTCAAAGTCCCAAAAAATTTGCAGGGCAAGCAGCGGAAGCGACAATAATACTGCCTCTAGGGTTATTTTCCACGCTCTTCTAGGTTAGGTAGGCTATTAAAATCCGTGCCGCGATGGCCAAGTGGTAAGGTGTTCGACTAAAGATCTTACAGTCCTAGGTCCCTAGTCCCCCGCTGCCACAAGACTTTCGCAAATCCCCTTGAGCAAGGGACTAAGCACATATATCGGTTCGCCGTGGGCTCCAGCCAACCCAGCTGTCTATCCTTAACTGGTCGGTAAATGGGTACCACTGCGGTGGGAAGGTAACAGGAGTCTATGTTCTAGCGTAATGCCTGATGATGGGCTGCCCCCCCCCTTCCACAGATGTAGTCAACAAGCACCGGCACCCTATAACCTTCTGTAGGTTGGAGTTCTCTCCAGGGGTCACTTTACCTTTCCTTACCTATTAAAATCCTATATAGCTCATAGCGGTAAGCCCACATTGGAGGTGGGTTTTTTCCCGCATTGGCGAGTGGATTTTTCCCGCTTGACTATATACGTATACGTATGTGTATACGTGTACGTACAAATAAATAGAAACAACAGAGTACATACCCAGAAGCCAGAAGAGTTATCCAGATGTTGATCCAGCTCCAGCATTTCCATATTTCCTGCTGCAGCAATTCTCAAATTCTCTTGAAGGAAAGTAGGCAGTACGGCATTTTCGACTTACAAGGTTTTTGATAGTCACCTTTCAGTCGAAAAAACACAAATTGCATTCGGACAAGTAAAACAAGTAGGCCCCAAAAGGGGCAGTATTCCTTTGTAGACCTGTTTTATTCAATTGCAAAATTGTCTATGTCGGAAGCTCTTTTAAGCTATATAAACTGCAGGTTTGGTTTACGACTTTACTTGTCTTCCCTTCATTTCTTTTGATATCGAACTACTATTATCATTTGGAATATCCAGCTGAATGTTTTTGCTTTTTCAGACCAGGCTTTCCTCAGCTGCATAGCACAATACAATCAGTTAACAGCATTGGGTTCAGCCGTACAGCTAACAAACTGTAGTAGATTGAACAACTGAAATGAAATACTGAAAATATGTTGTTTTCCATAGTTTTGTGCTTCTGCTTAGTTTGGTTACTTTTGCCAGTATAATGAGTTAAGCTAGTGCGAATACTATAATTGGCGCACTGTAATAGAAATGGCAACCTTAATCGGTCATCTTGACAACTTCCATATTGAATCTGAAAGATGGTCTTCTTATGTGGACCGCATGGAACAATTTTTCCTTGCTAATGGAATTGAAGATGACCTAAAGAAGCGAGCTGTATTTTTGACCACGATTGGATCACCTACTTACAGCATTCTGGAGAATTTGGTATCTCCTTCCAAACCAAGTGAAAAAGAGTTTGGTCAGCTCGTAGAGACATTAAAGAGACATTTCGAACCTACCCCCTTCGAGCGGCGGAAAGATATAAGTTCTATACCCGACGTCAGTTGGATGGAGAATCGGTATCACAGTTTTTGACTGAACTCCGAAAGCTTGCAGTACATTGCCATTTTGGTGAATTTCTGGAACAAGTCCTTTGTGACATTTTTGTCGTCGGACTTAACAATACAAACATTATGAAACGGCTTATCGCTGAACCGGATTTGAACCTCCAACGTGCTTTTGATTTGGCCTCCACTATGGAAATGTCCGAAGCAAGTTCCCACCAAATTGGCTCCAAGAAAAGAGACATTGACGTAAATCAAGTCCAGAAAGCATCAAAGGCGAGTTCGTCTCACAATGCTGCGTGTTACAGATGTTCTGGTCGAAATCACTTGGCAAATCAGTGCCACTTCAATAATGCCATGTGCCATATATGTTCAAAGCAAGGACATATTGCAAAGGCATGCAGGAACAAGAAAACCAAGCCGAGGTTTACAAAGTCCCGACCACTGGTAAGAAAGAAAAGCTATTTTGTGGATGAATCCGACCATGATTCAAACGAAGATGAAGATGGAAAGTTATACTACGTCTACTCACTGGATTCCCACAACAAACCTTATGCCGTCACCATGACTCTAAACAAAGCAAAGATACCTATGCAAATCGACACTGGCGCTGGCATATCAGTCTTACCCAAATACATTCAGGAGAAAGCTCTTCCGAATTTAAAGATTTCTACAACTGGTCTTCAACTTAAAGGATACAATGGAAATAACATTCCTGTATTGGGAAAAGCCGATGTTTTAGTAAACCATGAAGACCGGTCTTACAAGCTTCCCATTGTCGTAGTAAACGCTAAAGGTCCGGCCTTACTCGGAAGAGATTGGTTGCAGCATCTTCAGCTAAACTGGAACACTTTGTTTCAAGTAAACAAAGAAGAAAATCCCCAACCAATCCAGTTAAAGAGACTACTGGACACTTTTTCTGACATTTTTGACAGTAAACTGGGAACAATGGCCGGTACCCCTGTCCACTTGAGGTTAAAAGAGGGTGCCCAGCCTAAGTTCTTCAAAGCTAGACCAGTGCCCTACGCATTGAAAGAAAAAGTTGAAGAATCCTTGAAAAAAGACGAAGATCAAGGAGTTATAGAGAAAATCGATTATGCAGAATGGGCGGCGCCCATAGTCGCCGTACCAAAGCCAGATGGCACAATTAGAGTGTGCGCCTACTTTAAAGTGACAATTAACCAGGCAATAGACGTTGATCAATTCCCAATCTCACAACCGGAGGAGCTATTCAACAAGATCCTGAAGGCAAAGTACTTCACTAAATTGGACATGGCGAAGTACCGTCAATAGCAATACGTAACTGAACGAAGCATA
>JASAND010023975.1:0-40662 GCA_030248195.1 Trissonchulus latispiculum
GTCCTCAGTATGCTAAAGATATGCTAACACTAGCAGGCTGCTAATAGGGGAAGAAAGACTTTTGACAGCTTCGAGTCCTCAGTATGCTAAAGATATGCTAACACTAGAAGGCAGCTAGCAGGGAGAAAGACTTTTGACAGCTTCGAGTCCTCAGTATGCTAAAGATATGCTAACACTAGAAGGCAGCTAGCAGGGTGAAAAGTAGTGACAGGTTTGAGTCCTCAGTATGCTAAAGATATGCTAACATTGGCAGGCTAGGGAGAAAATTTTAAATGAAGATATTTAAAGTGTATTCTGAAGTACGTAACTAACAATCTTGTCTTCTTTAAGTGTTTGTTCCCTCCTTCCGTTTCAAGGTTAATACAAAGGTCCAGATGTCATATAGAAGGAAATGTAGGAAAAGAAAATTTTAGTTGTTAAGGGAAGAAGTGGAAAATTTTAGTTATTTAAGGAAAATGAAAAAAATTTGTAGAAATATAGTTGGCCTTTACAACTCTGAAGCAAATAGGTAGCAGAAGCGTCATTGACAAACAGTCAGGTAAATAGAAGTTTGAAAAAAGTTGGTACTTCATTAGGTAATTAATTAGGCAGGTAAACTAACTAGAACCCTAATTAGGCAGGTAAACTAGCTATAGTCTAGCAAACTTAAAGTTAAATACGTAGACAAATACGTAGGTAAAGTAGTATAGTCCAATAACACTTTTAAAAATTTAGTACAATGTTACAAAGCTTATCTAAGCTAAAGGCAAAATTGGCCAACAATGACCTTGAGAACATCTGCACCCATGATTAATGACCTTACCTGTATGATTAATGACCCTATTCGTCAAAGCCAGAATGAAGCCAAAATACCTGTACAAAGTGCGGTCATTTGTGCTGACCTATACTACTTATACCTAGTTCATGGGTAAATTTGTTGTTTTCTAAAACTGATCTTAGTGACTCTGAGATTCTTTTTCAAGTGCTTGCGGAAGTTGAGCTAGGAAATCTTTTTCTGAAGTTTTGTTTTTGTCTAGTGTTATTTTTATGCATGGCCAAGCAGGTTTCAATGGACATTAACATAGTCTAGAATTTCTAAAAGCTGCTACTGTCAGAAAATTTGAGCTGTCACCTAATTAGAATCTGAATCAGTGTTGGATAGAGAGAATCTCATTTCGGGGCTAATTAGGTAAAGCTTGTAACAAACCTGAAAGATTTTGTACTACATATTACATATTAAATGTACTTATTAAAAACAATTTGTTTCCTCACTACTTTTTCTGTGAGCGATCGCAATTACATTACAACAGCGCCCAGATTTAGTGCTTTTTCATGTGATATCTACCACACAGTATAGACTACTTTATTCTAACGTTTTAGGTGGAGCTTGCATTTCAGTCAAAACTATAAATTTAATGGTCAAAGCTAACTTTACTATTAAAAGTCAATTCACAACAAAGTGCGAACCCAAATTTAGTGCAAATCTTCCGATGCTAGTATGACATCTCCTAGCGGCCCTTCTGTGGCCTTTCAGAGGCAGCTGTAAAGTTGGAAGTGTGACGCTGCCAAACTGTACGACTGGGAAACTGTGCGCGAATGGAAACGTCGAACCTGGAGGAGAAGTAATTTCCAGTCGACCTGAGCAAAGTGTCGACGATGAAACCTACCGAAACCAGTAAAAACCTACCTGGCCTATCGATTAGACAAATTAAGACAAAGCCTAGGCTAGAAAATACAACGGCCTAAGACCGTATATGCATACACATTATTACGTCTATGTTATCAAATGCTCCCTAAAATAAAGCCATAGTGAATCCATAACCACCGCCGCAGAGGTCGGATGTAATGTCTCCTCATTACACTGCTAGGGTATCTGGCTGCTATCCCTTTCGCGTACATGAATGAATTTTACTGATATTAGTGTTCCAATACAGAGCTGGAGCCGGTTCCACTAAAACCGGGTGGAACCGGAACCGTAACCGAGCCGGAAGGATTTTTAGAACCGGAACTGGAAACGGTAGAATTTAGAATTTGGAACCGGCCGGTTCCAGGCTCAAAAACTGAGCTTCAACTAAAATTTTTTCAAATGAAAAATTTCAAAAGTTGGATTTTATGCCTGTCACTCATAATCTGGCAGCATCTGATTCTGATTCAGACTCTGATGTCTCAGTAGCTGAAACTGAAACTTTTAAAAGGTGGGCACAAATCTTCATTAGCGAATAAATCGAAATTGGCGAACACATACTACGAATATTCGAATAGTTGTTTATTATTCAAAGATTAGTTAACGAATAACCAGATGAATGAATATTCTAAACATTTGTTCAGTCCTACTTATACAATTAATTTCTTAATATAACGGAAGATTTTGGTGTTTGTTGCAGGATTCGACTTCAGTTTAACTGAGTCTAGAAAGACTATAAGTTGGCGATGGTACTACAGATTTTGTATTGCAGCAAGCTTTCAAAAACTATAATTTAATACTCTATTTTTGGAATTCAACGATAATTGTAATGGACTCAGTCAGATCTGGACTGGATTTCTCTGTATCGGAGGGGGTCGTGTCTCCAATAAACTTTTGTTTGGTTCGGGGTCGCTTGTAGTTGGTTAGGGCTTCTAGAATAGACTAGGCTAGACTAGACTAGATCTGATCAGGATCCAAGACACGAGTCAAGGTCGGCACGCAAAGAGGGATCTTCGCTTAGATTGATGCTCCGGCTGTAGTGGTATGCTGACAACCAGGGCACAATAGCTGACCTGAAATGGGGTCTAAAGGGGTGAGTTCGTTTTAGGCAGGGGAATCGGGATTTATAGTCTCTATGGGCGACTGTCAGTTCAACTCTAACCTCAATACGGATAGAGTTGGGGATTTCTGAAACGTACACGAAAGCCGAAGCAGCTAAAAGGATAATTGTTTATTATTACAAAGTAGACACACAGAATTACCAAATTCCAGCAGACAATGATTCACTGCAGTTATGGTTTTACAATCAACAGTAATACACGATACTGTCTGCCAGAATTGCCTTTTAGCTTTAAATTGACTGGTACTTTCTTGGTTAGGGCTGGTTATCCGGTTTCGGGGTCGTTACAGTACAATCTTCAGGTTTATATACCCACTCTAGTGCTGGTATAGGTTAATTAACCCGGTATCCTATATGCTTCGACTCAACTCAACTCTTAGGCTCTGTGCTAGCCTCTACTGTGACTCTGTCCCTTACAGTAACTCTTGGGACCACACACACACAAGTTATGCTAATTAACAACTGTTTATAATCCGAATCGGGTGGGAGCGAGGTTGGCTTTGCTCTGGCGTCTCCGTGTAATTGACTGCCCAGAATAACTGAATTTCGAGAAGAGTTCCGGTCTCTGAAATGGATAATGACAGTTACAGGCTAGGAGAGTGTCGGTGATTGTCGGAAAGGTCGGTTCGGCTTCCTCAGATATCTCAAAGTATCTCAAAGTTAATACAAGATACTGAACTGGATTGTCAATTGTTTCAGATGGCAATTCCGGTGGTAAGGATCAGGATGTACGCTGTACCACTTTCACTGAACATAGCTTTTTGGGTAGATGACAAAAAGGTAGGCTTTTACATATTAAACACTAAAGGTTTTCCCAACAGGTGACTCAGGCTTGACCAACGGACGCTGCTGCACGGTGCGCTGATTATCTGCACCCAATTCTCGAACACTGGCAGTACCTTAGACTGATAGTTCCGAACTGAACAGATTCACTGGAGGGCAACAGGACTGGGCTGGACTGTGACTGGATCTACTTCCGGATCCCTGATATGACTACTGACTGACTGGACTGGACTGACGGGACACCGCTCCACGTGAATTCCACACTGATCTGGCTCAAGCAGGATCAGTACCAAACAGAATCGATCTTCGCAGCAACAGAGGACTCAGTTAGCGATGAGCAAGCGTCGATCAGCTACCTGAATCAAATGGGTTAAAACCCATTAGAAACTAAGGTGGTGGGGATTAAAACCCCAGCAACTATTGTCCTGACCGATTGGCTTTCACGTGCGGGTTCAAGACCCGAATTGTGTATTGTGTAATGTGTAATGCGTTATTTTATAGTTTTAGGTTGAAAACGGATGAAAATTGACGTTTTTGAAGGACACACGAGTGAAGAGGGCCAAGCTTGGGCCGTTCCGGCCTACTTGGCTAAATATGCAATTGAGGCTCTGGCCGAGCCTCTCACGGGCATGGAGTCACGTAGGCACTACTCAACATTTACTACAGGCCTAAACTACAGCTAAACTGACCTAATCTAGTTACTACGTATTGCCCAGTATATGAGGAGTAACCTATTTGTTATAACTGACGATTAATACTAACTTAAGGCCCAAATCTGGCCACTAGACAGGATACTGTCACATATTACCGATTACTACTGATTATTACCGACCATAGACTACCTGGTACTAACTGAGGCCTACGACATACCCTACAGACCTAACTAGACTTAATGACGACGATTATGACCCCAACCTGGGTTGGTAACCTACCATTGGGTACCTAGAACATATTATCGCAATTATGCAAATGAGGTTACCAACCCTTTTAACCTGGGCCTAGAAATCTAACTGGATAATGGTAGATTGCCCCTTTCTTGCAGAGGGCCCGCACCTTGAAGCAGGTGACTTACGCGGGCCTCTGGGGGTCAATCCACAACCGGATTCCACATATTAATGACAACTAACAATTATTAACAAACCTAACTAACACTACGATATTAACCGCTGTTACTGGTACTAACTATAATTGCTATAACTAAAACTACTGACACTAACTATAATTACTAGCACTAATTATAACTGCTAAACTGACTAACACCTAATTAAACTATTATTTCTAACCTAACCTAACTGTTTATAATGCCCTAACTACTGCTTAACATTATTTTTTAACTAACTATTTCCCTACGGACTACACTCAAGACCTCCGCGAGGGGTTTACATGAGCAGTCCCATTCATACAGTTATTAACGCACAGCGGACATAGACGTAATTCCATTCATACAGATTCACACACACTAGCGCACTATTTTACACGCTCATTTAGGCAGTGGACACACACACACACACACACGGACAGTCGTAGCCATACTATTTCACGCATACAGTTTCAGTCACGCAGTCACAGTCATTCACACGATTATTCAAACACAGTTACGCAACATTCACACTTCACGCATACTTGGCTGCACTCACAACCTCAACTGGAGGAGTTTACGTGAGGAGCCGCATTTATGCAACACAATACAAATTACAGTCATAACAGTACTAAAATGGGGCTAATTCCCAGATTACTAGCCTAACTAATTCTCATAACTAGCTATGAGAGAGTGCATTATATTTCGGGAATGGCCCAGAAATGGCCATTCCCACGTGATCACCCGTGCGTTTATTTGTATCTGTTTTGTGTGTGTAAAAGCCAATGGGGAACAATAATTGCTGTTATAGCAATTATTACAGAAAACAAGCTAAGGACAGCTTTAAGTTAAGGGGAGCCGGTATTCCCCTGTTAACGTCTTGATAGTAAATAGGTTAAACAATGCTTGAAAGGTTGGATTTTCAGCTTTTAAAGTGTTTTAAACAACCTCATGTTTTTACCCGGCAATGATTAGAACAGACAAGACAAGATTACAACAGTGGCTTCTGAATTGTGATAAAAATATGGCCGGCAACTCTAGTTGCCGGCTGTGGGGATTGAGGGGGGCCTAACCTGAAAAACCTACTCCCGGGGAGTGGCCTAACTCCCCTTCCTCAAGGTGGGTAGGTGAGGGTCCTCCCTTGGAACTAACTACCCAAATTTGCGTCGTTTTTGGGAGTTAAAATAGAGTTTTGGAGTGAGAATTGAGAGGGTTAGAAAGAGATAAAAACGGTGTTTTTAGAGTGGGTTTTGACTAAAAAATAAACCCACAAGAGTTTTTATTTGTGGATTGGGCCAAAAGGGCCTTTTGGGGAAAAGGACAAAAACGGAGAGAATGGTGGTTTTCAAGCCTTTTGATGTGGTTTGCGAGGTTCGACTGCTCGCAAACCAATTAGGAAAAATACGAAAGTTCTTGCTAAAATACCCCGGAGGGTGGGGCGAAAGGCCCACACCCTCACATTTACAACAATACAAAAATGATGGGCGCTGGGCCCGAAAGCTACTGCAAAAATTGGTCTTCCGGGGTCCGAAGACCCCGGGTAAATCGTGAGAGTGAAGGGACCTGGGGACCGCCTTTCAGGCATAAAGGTCCCCAGGTCAAAAGCAGTGCTCCCCGTGAGCCGTCCGAAGACATATGGGCTCACGGGGGCGGCCATGAACGTGAGTGCCTGGCTGGCAGAACCTAAAATAGAAAACCCTATGGGGAATTGGGGGGAAGGGGAGAGGTGCTATAGTCCAGGCCTCCGTATAATTGGCGCAAGACACACCTCTCCCGGGTACATACGGACTATAAGGGGACTAATAATAATAAGCTAAGTTATTAGGGGAGAGAGACCAACCTCTCTCCCCGACTGCCAGCCAAGCACTGACTGCAAACTGCTAATTGCAGTCGAGACCCCAGTAGGGGGTTGGCCTTAAGCTTGCTAACAGCTAATTGGCTGTTTTAAATGATCACGCTTGTGCTATTGGGCTACCGAGTCGTGACCTACGGTAGCCCACAGGCGCGTCTGGCGGCTGGAGGACCCCCAAATTAATGGGAACAGATGACCCCTAAATCAGACAGAAAGGAGGCCAAAGGCCGGATTTTAAGTATCAAGTTTTAGGGGTCTCTGCTGGGGCCCATAAATCTGGAGTAAACAGAAACTCCAATATTTTCAAGAACTTGGTCCTCCAGCGGCCAAGACAAAGGGTTCCCTTTGCTTAATAGAAAGCAAAGGGACCTCACCTGTTTGGTCCATCAAGGACCCAAGAAAGACGAAAAGACGAAAACAAATTACGTAAGAATCGTAGGTACCTAAGTTAAAATAAAGACTAAAACTACCTAGAATTACTAACCTTTACCTATATAACTATTACTTAAGGGGGGGGGGTCCATCGTGAAAAATTTTTAGACCACGGATTTCGCTCATTTTCACACATAATCTACCCATATATGTCGTACATTTCAAGTTTAAATTTTGAGTTGTTTCGTTCAGTTCTCCGTAAGTTATGAGCAATTCATTGAGTACAATTTGAATATCAGCGAAAATGAGGGTGCTGCAGACAACTGGAGCAAGTTTGCGCAAATCAACTTCATATATTTAGCTTATTTTGTTATGCACATTTAAAAACAATTAATAAAATCATTTTCGAACGGATTCAAGCCAGATAAGCATGATCAGAAGCTTCCTTGAAAGATTTGCCGAAGAAACAAGGCCCCGGTTCCCCCCGATGTAATGAAATATTTAAGCGCGCTTAACTTAAAATAGAAGCATTTCCGAGCCATAGTTCTATAAGAAGAATTCATCCCTGCACTGAGAGCTTTCGATTGATATATAATATGCCATATTTTGAAAATTTTGAAAAATCGCTGTTTTGTGAATTTCAGGGTCTGAGGTTTCCTATTGGCGCACTGAGAAGTACTGGTCACAGCTGTCGGCATAATTCATGCGACAAATTGATTCTAAGGCATGAATAAATATGTTGAAATGCAAAAAATGCAATTTCGCAGTATAGCTTGGTCGTAAAATGCCTATCTTTCGAAAAAACAAGCAATTTTAGCAATTTTGCAGAAAAAACTTATTTCTGCGCCAAAAAAATCTCGACACTGGCAAAAGGTTCGAAGTAACATTGGGTATCGTTCGAAAGCTTTATACATATACTGTGTCACTGTGGAGCTAGAATTTTTAGTTAGGACTTCTATTTTTTACAATATGCAGTCAAACTTAGTGACCCCCATTTTGGGTCACCAAAAACGACAGATTTTAGCCATTTTCGGCAGTTCCTCTTCAAAATTCTTAAAATTTTTTGAGCCAATTCAAAATTCTAATTCCACAGTGACACAGTATCTGTTTAGAGGTTCAAATCGATACCAAATTTACCCTTATCTTACACCAGTTTCGAGATTTTTTTGCCAGAATTATATACTTAAGTACCTATTACTATTGTATATAATTGCATAATTGTATGTATATATGTTTGCATTACCTACCTATATTTGTGCTGAGTAGTGCAAAGGCTGGATTCAGCCTTTTAAGGGTGGGAGGTCAGCGGTGACCCTTATGAGGTCACTATTGTATGACTTACGTGAATGAATGCATGAATGGCATTCGTTCACGTAAGGTCTGGGAGCTTTCCTCGCTCTCCAGACAAACGGGCGGGCGGTCAAAGATAAAAGGCCGACCCGTAAAAGGAGAAGAGAAAAGGGAGGAGTTAAATAACTCCCTAAATAATGGAATTAAAACTAAAACGTAGGATTTAAGATGTGTAATTTAACTTGTACTTTTTGTTGTTTCAGGAATTAAAGAAGAACAAACTGTGTTATTGTGTAGATGTGCTTGTTTGTTGTGTAATTGTACTAGTAAGGTGGACAATAATGTGTTTTCTTGCTATTTAAGGGGATTTATGCCAAGATTGGCAATTACACAACGCTGACAGGAGGATGACAAAGGCAGGGGAATTAAAGGGGGTCTCAATTACGACCGCCCTTACACAAGACTGAGGTAATAGGGGTTTATGCAGATGTGGGAGGCCTCAATACGGCCGTCCCACACACGTACAAGAGGGCAAAAGGTCAAAGGTTCGAATCCTTGCACTAAGAGTTGAGATAGCTTAGGTAATTATGCCTATTTTAAATAGTTCTAACACCTAATAAGTTCCCTAATTAGTATAGTTCGAGGGCCTCAATACGGCCGCAGGAACATAGCTAAGACACCCTAATTAAGCCCTGATAATTGACCAGATTATTGTAGTTTTTTAAGGCAATTCTGGCAGTTCTGACAGACAGGCAAAGCAGGTATAGGTTACAATTGACAGTAGACAATAAAGCTTGATCCTTTATACAATTACCTGGGATAGATTACTGGACTGGCCATGAGATCTTCAACAGAACTAATTAATAGACCCAATTAATAACTCTCTAGATTAGCCTTTTTGGCAGATTTCCGGGTAGGGCCCAGATTATTCTTTACTAAGGCCATCTTATACTAGTTATTAGTACCCTATTCCTAGTTGCTAGGTGAGGCTGTAAGAACGCGAAATGCCTTTTTACTGAATAAAACAACAATTACAGTAACAGAAACAGTAATTTCATTACATAATTTTAGACCATTTTAACGTTTAGGCATGATATGCATGCTACAACTAGGCAGAGTAGAACTGTCTCAATCAACTCAACTGTTCCACTTTGACATGCGGTAGCAGCAAAGCAAGTTTCTCAAAGCGTAAGAAAGCAAGTTTCTCAAAGTGCAGGAAACCAAAAGAAATGCAACGAAATGCAACAAAAGAAACGTTTTCCCGAAGGCTGTTTTTTCCCAAAATTGCTTAATATTTTAAAAAAACGTTAACTTTGACCGACTGTCGTCAAAAGTTTCAAGTTTCGTTGGACGCTTAGTCTACTACACAAATTGTCTTAAGGTGGTGGTATCCTTTTGTGCAGTGCTTTTGTGGTGTTTTTTGAAACGCTATAACCTTCGCAATTTTGGGAGCTGCAAAGAGCTTTATACATCGTTTTAAAGCTTATTATCTGTACATTCACATGAGCTTACAGAACTGGCAAAATTAGCAAAAAAATAGCAGAAATTTTCTGACAAGCGGACACCTAACAGGATGAATATAGACCAAAAGTTTTTGAACATCGATTTCTCAAAACTGAAGAATCGGCCAAAAGTTCTTTTTGTGCCACGATGTGAAGGACATATGGGCCGAGGGATGTTTTTTAGGATTTGGCTCAGCAGGTCTTAACGGCCGAGAAAATCGGCCAAATGCACAGTAACACGAAATTTCGCAACTTTGCATTGAGTTTTCTTGCAACTCAATATGTTTTAGCCCAAACCAAGAAAAACCTCCCTCCACAGAAGTGCGAATTTTGATTCTGGAGGAAATCTCCGGAATCCGTCGAGTAGTTTTTGAGAAATCGATATTCGAAACAAAATAATTGCAGTTTTGCCAAAATGGTTTTTCGGCCAAATCTCTAGCTGAAAGCAATAAAGTCTGGCTAATAGGCATTCATAAAATGTGCATTTGGATGATGTATCGATTGAGTATAACTAAGCCAATTTTGTCCTTAACATGTGGCAGTAATTTTGAAAAAACTGATTTCCTCCAAAATGGCCATTTTTTGACCCTAAAAACAGTTTTTTTGATTATACTGACTTAACCACTAGAGATAGCTCAAAGGTTGTAAGAGCAAAAATGTTCATTTTCGAGTCCTCTTTCCAGCCATACCAACCAATCCCGTGTCTTGTCTACCTACTGGGAGCTTAAGGCCAAAAACCAAAACTTTCTTATCTTTTGGCCTACGAATACGGGACTGGTCCTAAAATGTTAAAGAGCACGGACATAGGTTATTTCATAAGTTTTAGCCCTTTGCGTAAAGATTAAAGCCGTAAGACTCAAAAATACCCGAAAGGAAACCAGTACCTTAAGGTGCTGGTTTCCTTTCGGGTATTTTGCAGAACACTTTCAGTTATTCTCTGAACTCAAGCTGGCGTCCAAATTATTTCCGACGATCAATTAAATTATGCAAGAGCAGAAACATTTGATAATTGCTAGTACCCATTTTCATATTTTTCAGGAATTTCTTTGGGTTTTGTTTGACACAAAATGTGATAGACTGAAGGTATATGAATAGAAAGAGGCGTCGGCAGAACTACTCTGTTAAGTGGAGTTGTGAAAGAAAGCAGCCAATTCCGCTGAAAATTAAATTTTAATATTCCCAAGGTATACGTTCAAATATCTTAACAACATTTATGTTTTCTGGAAAGAGGCCAGCTATTTTAATCCACTGTAGTGTTGCTTAAAGAAACTGAAAACTAAGCTTTCAGCAGCATTTCTCATCACTTTTGGAAACATTTTCCTGATTTCAAGAATTCTTTGGGTATGGGACACGTTGTCTGTTCATTTTTTCCTAAAACCATCCATAATTTCAGGTTCTGCTGTGCAGACATCAGAAACATATAGATACACAGCATTATTCCGCTCTACAGTCATGTCAAAATAATTTGTATCGTATGGCATATATGTCGCATTTAAGCGTCGTATTGTGGAGATTTATTGGTTAGAATCTAAAATGTATTTTGCGAACGTTCAACGAAGTGACAATCTACCTAAATGAGTGGCTTTAAATTAACGGCTACTTGTTTGCTATCTGAGAAAAGTTTAGTTCTTAGGTTGGACTAGTGTGGGTAGGTTGTGCCGGAAACTCCGTCTAGGTTCCCCTATGTGGCAATCTGTTAGACATTGTCGTAGTCAAATTTATTCATTGTTTTGTTGGTCTACATTTCGTATCTGGAAAACTACATTGGGTAGATAATCCATGCGATGGCAAAATGAAATTATATATATATATATATATATATATATATATATATATATATATATATATATATATATATATATATATATATATATATATATATATATATATATATATATATATATATATATATATATATATATATATATATATATATATATATATATATATATATATATATATATATATATGTACATGGGTTCCCCATGAAATCGTTCGTGACATCGCTCAAACTGTACACATACACATATACATACATGAGTCCCGCCATGACATCGTTCGTGACATCGCTCACACTGTACACACATATACATACATGGGTCCCCCCATGACATCGTTCGTGACATCGTTCACACTGTACACACATACACACATATACATACATGGGTCCCCCCATGTCATTCTTCGTGACATCGCTCACACTGTACACACATATACACATATACATACATGGGTCCCGCCATGACATCGTTCGTGACATCGCTCACACTGTACACACATATACACATATACATACATGGGTCCCGGCATGACATCGTTCACACTGTACACACATATACATACATGGGTCCCGCCATGACATCGTTCGTGACATCGCTCACACTGTAGACACATATACACATATACATACATGGGTCCCGCCATGACATCGTTCGTGACATCGTTCACACTGTACACACATATACACATATACATACATGGGTCCCGCCATGACATCGTTCGTGACATCGCTCACACTGTACACACATAGACACATATACATACATGGGTCCCGCCATGACATCGTTCGTGACATCGTTCACACTGTACACACATATACACATATACATACATGTGTCCCGCCATGACATCGTTCGTGACATCGCTCACACTGTACACACATAGACACATATACATACATGGGTCCCGCCATGACATCGCTCACACTGTACACACATATACATATATACATACATGGGTCCCGCCATGACATCGTTCGTGACATCGCTCACACTGTACACACATATACATACATGGGTTTAGCTGAATGTGACTTTTTAATGTGAAAAACTGGGGGGGGGGGTGCCTCTCCCTCTCCTCTCGGACGATGTGTACTTTCCTACCACGTATGATACGAACTGTACATACATTTTTGGACAATGTGCCCTCGTGTACATACCTTCCCCGCCATATGTACATACCTACCTCTCCTGCCATCGCATGGAAGGGTTACCCTACATTGTCAGTCAAAGTTATTGTCAAGTAAAGTTCATGCCGAAGTGTGGCTTGGTAGAGCGCGCGTAGGTTAGGGAAGAATAATCATCGCACGCCGCATGGAGACCTTGTAGTCTTTCGTTTATTCTCAAATATGTACGTACGTACGTAAATAAACTGTACGTCGTGATTAAGCGCTTCCTTGTAAACATTTTCTGAGTCTAAAAGGCTAATCATCTAGCTGACAGCAGCTGAATCTCATTAATACTTTAAATCTTAGGTGGTGATAATTAGAAATGGTTTCACGCTACGTTTCTCTTTTCTGCTGTTTCTTCCTTTGAAGATGAGAACAGAATTTCCTTAGGTTTCGTCCTTAGCACAATTGTTTACTAATTTCAATAGAAAACGAACGAAATCAAGTAGGTACCAGCACATCACTGTTGTGCCTGTAAATATGTTTGGGCTTTTTATCTGTATTCAAGATAACTATTTTGCATCATACTACAGCTAGGTACTAAAGCTAAGAAATATTGGAACGTAACCAGGGTGGTTGCTTTACCTGATACAGCCAGCTTTTCCGAAAATGGCAAATATACGAAGATTCTGGGGTAGTATCCATCAGAAAAATTAAGGATCGATGTCCAATGTCGCTGCAATGACCTTTAACAGACAGTAGCTCACAGGATCAGCATTACTATCTGGTAGTGACGATTCAGGCGGCCCATTTATTTTCAGTTTCAGTTTCAGATTCAGTTTTAGGCCTGCTAATGGAGGCTTTCAGATTCAGTTTCAGGCCTCACACAAATTAATTTCAGTTTCAGTTTCTGGCCTAGACTGAAATCTTAATTTTAGAGTTTTCACTAGTAACATTTTAACTATATACTTTTTGCATTGTCTTATAAACACCTTATTTTTATTAGGTTGTGGTGTATTCAGTAAAGCTTCAGTCCAGAGTTGGCTCAGGGTCCAAATTTTCGGCCCCGGCCCGCACCCGGACCCGTCCAGACCAAGATCCGGGTACCCGGATGTAAAAAACGCGCCAATTTGCAAATGAACGATAGATAAAACAATTTTTTAATTTCACTATTAGCCTACTATATACTTAAGTATAAATTTATTTCTATAGTATACTAAAGAGTACACTCCGACCCCAGATTTAATTCTTTTAATTTCACGATGATATATGTGATTGGTTTGCAGAATTGAGATATCGGGCAGACATCGTTTTCAGCAATTGGTGCCGACTTCGGATTTCTGCCTTCACCATCTCGCTTATAAATCTTACTAATTTTGACCAGATCAGAAATGAAAAATCTTTAACCATAACTTATCTGAAATTACATTCATCGTCATAACTTCTCATGAAGGGACAAAGTACTGGCCAAATATGTTTTGCAAGCTGCAGTTTTCCAAAAACCTTTGTTCAAAATTATAACTGAGATGTTTGAACTGAAACAACAGAAACTTGGCTCTGTTTAATGGCATGGCCTATATATCCATGTACTAGATCGGCAACAATTAAAGTTCCAAGACCCCTAAATGTACCTAAGTTTTGGCTCTTTTCATTGTTTTTGGAACCAGACCCGGACCCAGACCCGCGGGTCCACAAGTTGGACCCGGACCCGGCCCGGCCCGCGGGTACCCGGACCCGGAGCCAACTCTGCTTTTATCAAATTCAATATTCAAGTAAAAGTGTTTAGTTCTATGGATACTAAAGCATCTGTAAAACTTGCTGCTATGATCAGTTTTGGAAGAATGGAATGTATGCACTGTGCGGGTATAAGTCTACTATAAAGTAGAAATTCATTTTGTGATACATACAATACAACAGCACAAGATTGCTTGCAATGTTTCAAACGCATATCTGCGAGTTATAAAAATTTCAGACAACATATCACCTGAAAATGGTATTTTCAGGCTAAGCGTTGTCTGAAATTAGATCTTTCAGTAAAAGCTTAGACTTAAATTGATTGATACTTTCAGGCCAAGTAAGAGCTGAAATTGTCTTCAGATTCAATGGTCGACAGGAATTATTTCAGTTTCAGTTTCATGCGCCAGGTCAGAGTAATTTCAGTTTAAGTTTCAGTTTTAGTCATTGATTTTTCGCATCTTCAGTTTCAGTTTCAGGCGTCGACCTCTCCAGACAGGATGGGAAGTTTGAGGGAGGCGGTGAACCGGCGGCCGACGGAAAACCGGACTTTTCCGTTTTTTGCAGAAAAAACCGGAAAAATCCGGATTCTGGAGGGGGTGAGGAACCCCTCTGGGGGGAGGGAGGTTCAGGTCTGGGGGGTGAACCCCCCAAGCAAATGTACGGACTTCTATTTTCAGTTTCAGTTTCAATTTTAGGTGCTGAAACTGAAATATTTACTGACTGAAAATGTCTTCAGTTTGAGTTTCAGGTGCTGAAATATTACTACTATCTAGTGCTATTCTTTAAACAGCTCGTGGCAATAAGCTTTACCGGCGGTGCAGAAGCTAAGTTATTTATTCAAGGAAAGATTATTTGCAAAGCAAATTTCTTTCTGTCTTTTTGCAAGAAAGCTATGTTAAAGAAAAGTCAAATGTTAGATGGGCAGGTGACATTTCTAAGTATTGGCATCGTGCCCCACAATGAATGTTATGAAGGATTTATAAAATTAAGTTAATAGGATTTAATTAAATTTGACCTTTGCCTTAATTTTCTTTCGCCCTTGTTTATTTTGAAAGATTCTTTCTTTTGCTCAATAGAATCTGCCCTCAAAACGTTTTCTTAAAGTTAAATATGAGCGTATAGCTGTATTTCTTAAAATTGTTAAGCAAATATTAAAGGTACAACAGTTGGAATCTATAACATTTTTTACTCTGTTAATATTGTTTTTTCATAAAATGAAGTAGGAACTGCTTTAAGTAATACAATTACTGTAGTCTGGCACTTCTTTTTCCTGATGCAGGGTTAATAAAGAGAAGCATTAATTCCAAACAGGGCCTATACAACACTTCAAGTCCACTAATGATGAATTTTACTGGAAACATTACACTCTGCTCCAATTCTATGATATCAACGAGTTATATTGTGCTTGCATTCACAAACACGTTTCTAACAATTTTTGGAATCTTAAGTAATAGCGCGAACATAGCGGTATTTGGCAAACGAAAAATGAGAAGGCGTGGCATCAATGCATATCTGCAAGCGTTGTCCATTGCGGATACCGGACTGCTTACCACTAGCTTCTTAATGATGGTAAGATTGCTTAAGTTACTTGACTATTGATCATTAAAGCTCAGCTGAAACTAAAACTCGTGGTATGCGTTGCGTAGGCGGTTCAAAAGATCAGGCTAACAGCTTTCAAGCCAGAGAAGAACAAACACAAAGCAATGGTTAGGTTTGCTTTGAACCGGTCCACAAAAGTCAATTCAGTTTCGTCGCCTTTAACCACATGCAGAATATTGCTAATTGAATTCATTAGGGAACTCCAATTTGGTTTTTAATTACAGTTTTTTGCCGCAGTTAAAGTCAGAATTTTTGAGTGAAGAAAATGAATTAAGATCTGACTTCATACTACTTTCCGTGGAACATTCGTATTTTCAAAGCAAGCTTGGGTGATTGCTTTTACCCTTTGAGGATACGGTTTATCTAAGAGTTTAGGTGAGAATGCATTTTCAAGTCCTACGTGATATAATTTTCTTGCATTTCTTAATGTAGCCTCTTTTCCATCTTTTTGCATTAATATTTTTACTACGTTAATGTTAGTGATGTGCGCCGACCAATTTGCCCGCTCCGGAGCTCCGGCCGGAGCGGGCTGTCGGAGCACCGGAGCTCCGGAGCTCCGCGGAGCTCCGACTGCTAGTGGAGGCAAAATTGTAAAAATTTTGGTTTAAGCTGAAAACTGCTTGTTTATTCAATACAAAGCATGCCTACTCACTGTATACATACTTTTATCGCTTAACTGTTTATCTTTAAATGCTGATTTCTTTGCTGCATATGAGTTAGCTGTATTTTTGATCTGAAATAACTTCAGCTTTTGACCATATTTCACAGAATTTTTGGGTTAATTGATTGTGCATAGTGTTGTGTTTACATAAAAGCCTATGTTAGTTTACACTGCAGTTTATTCAAAAGTTTCACTTTTTTCAAGATTTGGGAAATTTAAATTTTATACATATTCCACATGAAATATATACTCAATATTTCTTGCAGCAATTTCATCAAATGTATACCAAACTTTTCAAATTCATGCATGAAATATTGCAAATTTGACAGAAGTGGACCAGATTTCATTTAACCACTACGTATTTAACTTATCATGAGGATGTATATATATGATCAAGTTAAAATACTATATAAACTTAAGCTATCAGAATTTCAATCTGAAAGATATATATATTACAAAAGACAGGTTTGATGAAAGCAAAGAAAACAGATGCAGATGTTGAAAATTTACATGGAATAGATTTAACGGAAATGTAATATTTAATTGAATAATTAATAACAAGTGCGAAATTTAAACGTTTTACGGAATTAATTCTTAAATGTATATATTAGAGTTGTATTTAATTTTTCTTTTATTTAGAAAATGAAAAAGTTTAACTTGTCTCCAGAAAAAAAGCCGTCTTGAGAAGTACAAGAACGCAGCCTTGAGAAAACTGAAACCTTTTTAAAAACAGAAGTACGATAACTATGTAACATTCATTCCATTCTTACGTGCTGCAAGGAGAAATCGTGGAGTTCACAGAAAAATCATACTTTCGAATTTTTCTTAGCACCTTCAAAGCTTCCAATAGGCTGCTCCGGGTACCCGGAGCTCCGGCGCACATCACTAGTTAATGTGCTTTCGATACCAATCCAGCTTTCCAGGAATCTTTGGAGAGTTGGATTGGCAGTGTAGCGGGAATGGCTGGAACTACAAGGATTGCGCCCCCAATTGATAACTCGTCTGGCTTGGGGAGAGCCAGCCCTGGGAAGCCTCACCAATAGTTGTAACTCTATAGAAATGCTACGTGAACTAACTCGACTAAACCTAATAACCCTAGAAACTACAGAATACAAGTTATATTTATTATAAAGGCAAGGCAGGTACACTACACTAACAGACATACAGTTATAACATGCACACAATTTAAGGCCCTCTGGCGGGAGTGCACTGGTAGTAAACAAAGGGAGGCAAGGAAGCAGCCGTGTACACCCGACTGTCCCACAAGACAGACACAAGCAACACTCCTTCACAAATGCAAGTAGACGAAAGTGTTTGCAGATTGTTTATGTTAGATTATGTGTGAAAATGAGCGAAATCCGTCACCTAAAAATTTTTCATGATGGACCCCCTTAAGTTTTCATTAATGCAGAGACGTCACAAGACAGCCAATCGAACTACAAATTAATCTATTTCTCATGATATTTTTGCAAAACCTTAATTATTTACCATGCTAATATTGTGAGTTTTAAAAACCAAGTTTTGGCTTCAAGATTCTATTTTGTTTCGTTATAATGTATTAAGAAGTAATTATACGTCAAGCATACCGACTTCTCGCAAGTTTGTTGTCAATTATACTTAGTTCAGTCAAATTTGCGAACTTTAGGAAACATAAAGACTTGAGAAGCAAGAGGGACCTGACCGAGCCCTTGTGGCCAAACACGTGTCAGAATATAATTCCTAGTATTATAATTCCGGGTCGTGTATACATCGGCTCTGATTCTTTTTATTGAAATTGAGTTGTTAGCATAATTGTTAAGAGGGTGTGTAGTTTTGAAATAAAGTTAGTTGGATTTGGTTGACTTAACATTTTGCTTGCAAGCAATGTAATAGCAGCAATGACAGTGTGCGGAAAAGCTCCTTTCATTTCCCAACAGCAACCGCTTTACCATTTAGTTTTGAAAAGTAGCGGCCGTTAGTGTTAATCCACATGCCAAATACTGACGTGTACGTCTTTGACGCTTTGAAACTGGACAAATTTCAGTTCAGTTCCTTTTAACTGATAACGCTCAGACTCTGGTTGTGTTTCTGCTTTTCCCTTCTCTCGGTTTCCGTCGGATTTTTTAATTTGAGTTTTTTCACACCAGTTGACAGCTAATAGTGAAATCAGAAACCTTTAATCATCATGTTTATTTTTTTCTTTCTAGGTGCTACCAGCCCTTGCTACAATCACTGGATCAACAGCAACGATGACAACAGTGTTAAGAACATTACCATGGATTTATCCAATAGCCATAACCTTTCAGTCTGTATCGATCTGGGTTACCGTATCCATGAGTCTTCATAGATGTTTTGGTAGCAATGAAAACTAATTGCTAGTTAATATTCTATAAGGAGTTTGCATGAATATAGATGGCTTGTTTTGCGAGCCAAAATTTAGGTATTCGCTCACGGTTGCTTACCATTTGCCGAAGCAGATGAAAGGTTGAAATCAACAAAGAAAAGCAAAACGAAATCATTGGTTTTGTGTCAACAATCAGTGACAGGTTTCAGTTTTTAATCGAAGGCGTCCCACTTTTATTCCGCCGGAGGCGGAATTTTTGTAATGGGCGAACCCTACTACAATATATAATTGTAAGTATGGTTTGCATCGCTCACTATATCTAGCACATAGATCCAGCTGCGCAAGTTTTTTTCCGAAAGGGGGTGTGCTATCTGAAGGTTGCTTTGATGCAGCTGGTTGAATGTAAAGAATTTCGATGAGCTACATCTCCCAGGATCCACGATTTATCGAATTTGTCTTGAATCAAGTGCTTTGGTGTAACTTTTAGGAACTTTAACCAGGGCAAATTTTCCAAAGAGGAGTCATTTTCACTAACCAGTGACCATTGTCCTGTGGTAGAGTTGAGACGCATTGTGACCATAGACTAACATAGGTTCCTGGTTTACTTGCTTATACTGCACTGAAATACATTTGTCTGCCTACTTAGGTCGTTAACCACCGATGCTGAAATGACGTATGCACCCTTAACACACCTATTTCTTGAGTCTGACCCAAAACCTTTTGAGTCATGATCCCTGGGTGGAGTGCTTCCTGATCCGCCCCTTACTTTTCTTTGATCCGCTCTGGATTTTTTCTGAAATCCAGTTTTAAAGTGGTGTGCTCTAGTGTACCGCTGTACACCAATTTTTGAGTGATGGAACGATATTCTGCAGAAAGTTTGCAAATTTATTCGTCTTCACGATCCACTCATCAAAAACAATTCAAATTCTTTCTTTTGCAAGAAATTTTAAAAATAAAAATTAAAAAATTATCCTAAATTTTACTCAATCTGTAAAAGACTTGTTATAGCTAGTCTGCTGCCCGTCCGCTCACCGAAGCTAAGCAGATTTTAGTATGAGTATAAACTAATTTTCTATTGTCAACTACATTATAATTTAAGCAAAACAACTAACAATTAGACGTGTTAGAAGATTTACAAAAATGATCAAGAATGATACTTAATTTTTGAATTTTTAAACATGTACGTCTCCAAGTAGACTGCGTCCTCTCAGCCAGAATGGGCAGGTGTTAGAATAAAATTTGGAGAAAAAAATTTGTCTTAAATTTTTTAATTTTCTGACTTATCAAAAATTGCATTCGAAAAACATTTTTATGATTTTGATATTTTAACGCTAACACCTGCCCATTCTACGTGAGCGGACGGGACGCTGTGTACCTGGAATCTTATATGTGTAAAAATTAAAACATTAAGTAAAATTTTTGATAATTTATGGTAAAAATCTTCTAACACGTCTAATTATTAGTAGTTTTGCGTAAGTTATGATGTAGTTGACGCTAGAAAATTGGTTTTTTACTTGTACTAGAATCTGCTTAGCTTCAATGAGCGGACAGGAAGCAGATTAGCTATTACAAATCTTTTACAGATTGAGTAAAAGTCAGGTTAATTTTTAAAATTTTATTTTTAAAATTTCCTTTTTAAAATTTCTTGCAATACAAGGAATTTGATTTCTTGTTGATGAGTGGATCATGAAGACGAATAAACTTGCAAACTTTCTGCAGAATATCATTCCATAACTCAAAATTTGGTGTGCTGATTTCGGAAAAAATCCAGAGCGGATCAAAGAAAAGTAAGGGGTGGATCAAGAAGCACTCCACCCAAGGATTATGACTCAAAAGGTTTTGGGTCTGACTCAATCAATGGCTGTGCAAAGGCTACGTAAGTGCCGAAATGTACAGGTGAGGGTTACAGTATAAGTAGCCAGAGATTTCTTGCAGGTTCCGAGTATTTTACAGTCTAAAGTTAAGCTAGGAAGGGTATGGTGCCGTGAAACCTCCTTATCATTTACCTTTGGCCATGATTGGTTTGTGCTTCAGTATTTCAGCTTTAGTTCACTGTTAGGTGTTAGAGCTTTAATGTTTTAGCATACTAAATGCATGAACATGTTGAAGATGTCCTACTATTATATACCTAGTATGGTGTATTATATACCTACGTAGGTAAATGCTTGTGGATACCGGTGGTGGCAAGGGGCTTTCCACACACTGCGGAAGGAATTTCTCTCCTTTTAGTGGGCACTTGTTCATTTTTGTGCTTTGTGCTATTTCAGAGTAAAACTCTTCCCTGCGAGATATCCTATGGATATGCAACGGTTAGGAATTCCAATGGATATAGTTTGAGCGTTCGCTGCAACTAGACCCGGGCGACAGTCAGATTACAACACTTGTTTGGCACACAGCGCTTACCGCAACTGATACTAGCTTTGTAACTAACCATTTCTATTTTTAGTAATTACTTTTCCATTGACTAGCAGACGCTATGCTGACTTGAAGATAGCTGCAAGAAATATAGTTTGCGTGGTTGTTGCCGGCATTTGCTATAACCTCCCTAGAGTGTGGGCAACACGAGCTGAGGACTGCTACTGTTTATCATGCCAAGAATGGTAATCTGTCAACTGGCATGTTTTGGTACTTAAGGTTGTGAATATAGCTTTGTGAATATTTGACCATATCCATTTCAATTCTTTAGCAAAATAGATCAAACTTCCAATCCTACTATTTTGCCGATCCTTAACATTCACGGAACAGGCGCGTTATTTCAAATCAAAACAAAAGCCTTTTTGGTTTTGACACCGTCTCAATAAGTAGTCTGGATATAGGGTTGGTTATTTTAGTTACGATAGGAATCAAATCAACATTCCTCTTTGCCAGAAACAGTTTCTGGTATCTGAAAGTGGCCATATTTGAAAAAGTCAATTTGTTCAAAACCGCTGCCACCTGAGTAGTATAGTGTCAGCATTTCCAATTTGATATTCCCATAACCCCAATCCCCAAGTTTCACTCCTACTCCCTCCCACCCCTTTAGCATAGGTTTCCTGGTTTTTGCACCATTACTCTTTCGCCCTTTCCCTTGCCACCCCTCTCCGTTCTTCCCCCAGTGCTTAAGACCAGGCGTCGGCTCAAACCAAAAATTATTCTGTCTCCAATTTGCTGAAAAGGATTCGGTGTCGCGTCGGCGAATCAGAAGTCCATTGCTCGATCCACCTTTCGTTTTTGTGTGTAAACTAAAGTTGTAAAATAACGATGTGACCGATTGTTAAGCTCACGAAATACTAAACGAGAATGGACTAAAGAAGAATGGACTTCTGATTCATGCTAGAATGGACTAAAGAAGAATGGACTTTTGATTCATGCTTTGCTACCCCAAAAACTTAATGGAATGTACTGTAACTGTTAATAACGCACTCAATTCCCAGAATTCGCAAAAACCGGATTTTTCGGATTTTAAAAATTTTCTCTAATACCCGACAATTTTGGTGTCATTTGAAAGCACTTGATGAACTGATATCGAAATCCGTGAAAAACGATAGAGTTTATAGGCTTTCTTGAATTCCGGCAATTGGTGGATTTTCAGATGTTGGTTCTACCAGAAAAGTTGTGGAACTGACTAAAGGGCATTCAAATGATAACAATATTGTGGAGTATTGGAGTCAAATATTATAAGCCGGAAAATTTGGTTTTTGCGAATTGCAGAAATTTCGTGCACTTTTAAGACTTCATTCTATTGCAAATTTTGTTCAGCTCGCTAAGAGCTTTCGAACAATACCCATATTGTGGCAAATGGTAAAAGTTTTAAAATCCTGAAATTTTGAAAATACGAAATTTCGGAAATTTTCCGGAGATTTTCCATAACTTCAAATAATCGAGCTTCTGACGTTTTCAGTACTGTACTAGTACAGTATCTGATCCCACAGTCTTGTTAATAAATGGTCAAATTTTGTACACACATTTTTGGTTATATGTACATACTATAGTAGTCTTTTTGAGTGCTGTTATTGTACCATTTTGTTTATAGGTCAGTGCAGACAGTTCCTGCAACTTTTCGGGAGAGTCGATATTTCATACTGGTCTATGAAGTAATTTTGTCCAATCTGCTTCTGTTCTTGATACCGTTTATTCTTCTGACAATCTCAAGTGTATTCATCATTCACACTGTTCGTCAGTCAGGCTTACTTTCGGGTAAGAATGCTGATAGACATAAAATGCACACTTACGTGAATCTTTTATGCTCTATTTCTCTTGTCAAAAGTCAACTTTAATCTATGAGTATCTGTGAAAATTCGCATCAAAAAGCAGATAGATATTGATTATTTCAAAACTTTCCTTTCTTAGTAGAGATGAGCACGGGCCGGATATTTTGGGTCCGGCTCGGCCCGTTAAAAAATCTTGCTCGGCCCGGCCCGGACGGCCCGCTGATAAAATTTTTCGAAAAGGCGCGGCCTGCAATTTGAGAAAATTCGGCCCGACCCGAAGCGCCAAAAGAATAATTTCATACTTTTACTAACAATGTTATTTCAAATGCTTCAATGCAAGATGGAGAGCCTAGAATATGCTACGAAATGTTACTTGTGTGTAGCTGTGTAGCTGCATTTTATGATTATGCTACGAAATTTTGCTTCAAAATAGCCAGAATCAGTAAATGTGTAGCTAATTTTACATAGTGATTTTACAAAATTTTCTAGAGTCTCCGGCCGTTTCGGCCCGCAGTTAAAAAATTTCTCGGTCCGGCCCGGCCTGGCCCGCCATCCAATGGAGGTCGGCCTGACCCAGCCCGGCCCGGGTTGACGGGCCGAAATGCTTATCTCTGCTAATGAGAAATATTTCTTTGGTCAAACAACTGCTGTTGAAAGCATGAAATAAGATCCTTTAAATTTGCGCAATGTATCAGAATTTGTTAAGCTACCTTTAGTGAGCTGTTTTGCATAGTTTTTAAGGACTTGTATTCTGACTAAATGTTCGTTCATTTTCATTAGATATGAGAAACGTTTCTCCTGCCGACGGTACATTATCTCCTTTGACACGTCATCGTCAGCAGTCTGTAAATTCACCTGTAGATTCCAACACAAAAACAGCTACGATTTTGGTTACAATCATTTCCATGTTTTTGATCTGCAATTCCATTCCTTTTGTATCAAATATCTTAGAATTGATCGTTCGGTTTACATCGAAAACCAATATTCGATTGTCTGTTGTTTTCATACAAGCCTATGTTGTGACTGTTGATATGGGAAACACATTGGTGATACTGAATTCAAGTAAGTTTCCATTAAAGTAGTTCTAACTTAATGGCACAGCTGCTGTTCTTAGGTACACTTTGTCAAAGTAAATGAATCTCTGTCATTGTGTGAAATACAATAGACGTTTAAATCCTTCCTATTAGCATCTTCTTCTGTAAACAAACACACACTAAGTACGTAATGTATGTGCTGTCGAGAATTAACCAAATTAAAATATTGCAACTGAAATAGTCAGAAACAAAACACTAAAGGTAATAAATACTTCTTAGCGATCCCTGGGTATTTAGGTACTAATCACACTTCGTAAAGTTTTCAGTTGTTTGGTGCTATTATGTTGGAAAGTCGGTTGGGTAGGATGTGTGCTTAGTTAAATATATTGGATGAAATCGGCCGCCTACTAAGACCAAAATTGGAACTCTAGTCCAGCTGCCTATGGATATATTGTTTAGAATATCTCTCTGAAACAGGGAATACCTCATCTCATGCTGGCGGACTGAATTTAAAAAAATGTCTGTCAGAGGCGCATTTGAAAAACAAAAAGATTATTTTGTAATCTAGGGCCTCGTTAAGCAGGAGACATGGGGGCAGGAGACCCCGTGGGGTACAATGATTTGGAGATTTGGAATTTGATATTTGAGAAAATTTAGAGCAAAATAAGTTTAGAACAAAATAAGTTTAGAACAAAAAAGGAATATATGCAATTTGTTAAAATTTTATACTGGAGGTAGTGTTTTAAAACGGGCGGAAAGCCGGCGGCCGGCCGCCGACCGGCCCGGCTGAGTGTCTGGCCGTTCGCCCGGCGGCCGTCCGTTGGCCGTCGGGCCGTTTAGCCGCTGGCCGCCGGCCTAACACAAATATTTGTAGTTAACACATTAATTTGAGCAGAACAGCAAATGTTTACAAAACAAATCCAAGACTGGATGTGAGCTTTTTCCAAACATATAATGTAAAGCCGTTTCCATTGTCTTTCTAATGCATAATATAAGTATTTTGCAACTTTCCAGCTCAGATTGCCTTCAGACATCGATAAATATGCCTTGCTGGCCGCCGGCCAAGAACGGCCAAAGGCCGGCCGGCCGGCGGCCGGCCGGTGACATGTTTTCGGAGGTCGGCGGCCGGCCGCCGGCCTGTTCTGCCCGGCCGTTCTAAAACACTAACTGGAGGACTCATAAACAAACAACATATTAGTATATCACTAGAAACGAATAATTAACGTCTGCCAAAAAATTTTAGAACCGAACTGTGAACGCCTGTCCTAAGTTAAAGTTGAAGTTTAAGCTTATATAAAGTATATATGTTACGTACTGTATGAGATTTTGTACCGGACAATTCTCGTACCGTATTAAACGATGCGTACCGTATAATACTGTACACCTTTTTGAGTACTGTGTTCAGTATTATATTGTACGGTCGGTTAATTTTTGGGGTTGTATTGGCAAACAACTGAATCTATGTTTCAATTTTAACTACTTTCAAAATTAGCTTTAAAAATACAAACATAAATGTTTGAATCTTTTAGGAAAGATGTGATTTTTTACAATACATAAAAATTGTCGTTGATATCGTTAATACAGATACGTTACTGAAAAAGTTGTACCGTATGGACAAGCAACTGAATACTGATGTTAAAAATATTTGCTGTTGTGTATATCTTACTAAATGAAACTTTTCAGTTTTGCTATACGTCTTAATTTTAAGTTTATTCAATTTATGGCGATAAACTATAATTTTTATATCATTTTAAAGCTTAGAATGTGCATTGATATAATTTAAAAACCGTTTGAATAACCAGTTTTTTCAAATTTGTTTTTATCCTAGCAAACCAGAAAAGATCCAAAAATTTATTTTTGTAATTTTAAAAGCTAATTATAAAAGTAGTTAAAGCTGAAACATGCATTCAAATAGAAACAAACAAACAAATCATTTGGGAAGACAAACACAACAAAATATTATGCGACTGTGACAAGCAGTATTCATTTGTCTGCCAATACGGTACAAAAATTAACCGCCCGTAAAGAATATTACGGGACGAACCGTTTAATACGGTACACAAAAAGTTGTACAGTATTAAACGGTACAAAATTTTAAACGATACGTAACATAATATACTGCACACTATATATACTGTACAGCATGTCGAGTTGGCCGTACAGTTCTGCTGACTGGATTTTTTTTACTCCTCGGGTTGAATTTAGTTTGTATACGAACTTTTGTCCGGTTTGGACCAGCATACGTGATCTATGGTCCTACCCTGTTTACAAACAAACAAAAATGGCCTAGTGCACTGAATCCCGGGTATAAAAGTGTTAGTTTTGGCACAATAATTGTTTGGGTGGCTATTTGCGTGTTCCCGTTGTCAAACCAATCGAAGTCAATTTGTGGGTCTGAACATTGAATTTGAGATTTCTCGTGTTGTTATCTCAGTGTGGTTGGCCCTGAAGTCAAATTAATTCATTAAAATGTTATTTGGTCTTTGTCCAACAACCATCATCATCTTTACCTTATATCAACTGCAATTTGTAAACGATGGTGTTTCAGAAATGGGTGATTTTCTGTTTGTTTTCCCTTGTTGCTAAACCGGACATGAGATTTGATCCTATATGCATATCTGTCGCATATAAGATCACTTATTTTTGACCCATTTTAAAATTCATAAATTACAGCTATGAAGTAGATTGAAGTTGAGGGTGTGAGGATAGATCAGATAACATTTTAATGAATTCGTCACAGTTCAGGGCCAACCGGATACTGTGATGTAATCTAAAATTTCAAAGTTCAGAACCGGAAATACATCGGATATTCGATCGCTTTGATACCGGTGAAATACAACTATTTTCCCAACAATGACTGTGCCAAAAATAACATTTTTTCCGGAAATTAGTGCACTAGGCCGGGAAAAGCATTTCTCCAGTTTTTTCTAACCGGATGCGACCATAGACCACGCAATCTTAGTCCAAACCGGACAAACGTTTGTATACGAAGAAACTAAATGTAACCAGAGGAATCCAAAAATCCAGTCAGCAAAAGTGTACGACGAACCCATCTTGCTGCTCAGTTTGAACCTGGGCATCCGGTTACCGGACAGGGACCGGATGTGACACGATTTTCGGAAATGTATATGGTCAAGGATCAACACACTACAGTATGATTTATTTAGCATTTTCCTTCGAATCTGAAACGTTTCCATCGATCTAGTATCCGGCAGCCGGATATGAACCAGATATGATGGTTTTCTCCGGAGCACTCTAATAACATATTTTGATAGGTACGCTAACTTCAAGAGTGAACTCAGGACTCAGGTGTTTACAGTTCGGTTCCAAAATTTTTTTTGTCCAGAGTTTAGTAACAACAAACTAAACTTAGTTGTCTTCACCACATGAGCCCTTGTTTTAGTATATTTTTGGAATCATCTCGCTTCCCAAAAATTCCTGATATTATTGTGACATTGCTTTTGAGGATAACTATCATAAACAAGATCATAAATATGCGTTTGAATCGTGTGCGTAAGCATGCTAATTAGTACAATGTAAGTTTTTCCGATGCAATCAACATCGTTCAACCTCAGCAACACTCAAATTATGACGGTTTCACAAAACACATGATTTGTAAAATGATCATGTCTGCTGCTGACGGTGTACTAGAAAAGGGTTTAAAGGCATTATATATAATAAGACACTCATCCTTTCTACAATGTATGTAGTAATACATTTAATTGCGAATATTTTCAACCACCAGAGTTATGTTTTTCAGGTGTAAACATTGTAATTTACGTGGTATTCAGTCGTCAGTACAGATCATCCTTGCTTAAACTTATTTGTGTCTGTTTCAAAAGCTGTTCCAAACAGCAAGTTATACGAGAACGGCCTGTTGAGCTACGCCTTCGCAGAAAAGTTGGTAGGTTAACATTCTAGCAATGCAAAAAAGAAATACTGCTGAAGCTGGCAATGCATGGCATGACTGGGATATTTTCAAAATTTTGATGTTGTTGATTACATGTTGTCTTAAAAATATTTGCTAACCTGTTCAGCTGTGGTTGTCTTTCGTTCTTTACTTATACCTGGCTTTCTGGTTCCAAAGCCATAAGAATTGAGATTAGTTTAGCTGACGCTTGTCAAAAATTCTTTCATGGACAGTGTGACCGTTTGTCACAGAAGAAAATTGCGCTCCCACACTAAAGTTAGAAAGATTTTATAACGTTTAGTACCGTTAACCATTTTTTCTTCAGGAAATAGAATTTATCACCGCCCATATTGTCATGCACGTACGCAGCTTGAAGAGTGATCGGACAGCGGTCGGTTGCTGCTTTTCTCACTGGCGCAGCTCTTTTCGTATCCGGTCTGTCATTTAAATATTCTTGCGAAGAACAGCAACAAGAATACGATTGCATACACTGAATGTTGTTTGTTTTGCACAGCTGTATGTTACCTTGTAGGGGCTGTGTACAACTTGGAGATCGGATGCAGTCTTTGAATAACTCTGCTAAGTTGGAATGCCAATACCGCATATTTTATCGGTAGACTGCGGCCAAATATGTTTTTCTTGTGGAAATTCAGTGTCTATGAATGCTTCTCTACTTTAGCATCAATTGAACAGGCTAAACCTAAAGGCTTTTATGATAAGTGTTTAGGTTGCAGGAGATATCATGAAAAATGTAAGAGCAATAATTTTGGGCCAATGCGTTAGCCAAACTTTAGCCCTTTGCTCAGAACAAGTTTTCCATGCAAGAAAACAGTTCATTGAAATTTCTTGCTATTCAAAGCAGAGAGATGTGTAAACGCTGCTGCTTAAATGTCAACTGTTGTAAATTTACTAAAACATGTTATACAACTCTTTTGCATTTTTACTGTGTAAACACTGTGCATATAAATCAGATAATGCACAGTGCAGCGTGCGTATAACTAAGTTATACGAACGCTGCACGCCGGGAGGACTGACCCTAATCTAAGTTGCTGAAGCATACAGATTCCTGCATGCTTCAGCAGTGCGTACAGCAGATCCCCAACCTAGAGAGCTCTGCTGCACACCAAAAAGTAGGCCTCCCAGCCATGGCAAGCAATAATTTTGCTTCCACTTTATGTTCAAAATTTGTCTAAACTTAGCTGTCAGCTGCAACATAAATGAGTAAGGTTTCATCAATTAAGGATATGTTTAATCGTTGTATAAGTACTTTACAACACACCTTAGCGTTGTTCACTAATTTCTACTGCGTACGTCGTATGGGAAGCCCTCGTGTGTGGCACTCGTGCGCTTCGCGCACTCGTGCCCCACACTCGGAGCTTCCCACACGGCGTGCGTATAAATCAGTGAATGCACGCTAAGGTGTGCTATAAAGTATACTTACTAAGCATGACCCACGCTGCATACAAACGCTAGCTTTGCATGTCATGTTTCAAAACTTCAAAACGTTTCCAACGTCGTGTGGATGTGGATTCAAGGAGGCGAGTCTCTGTGAGAGAGTGAGTCTACAGCCCCGGTATTCCTCCCAAAAATTTTGCCGAAAAAAACCAAAAAGCTATTTGGAAAGCTCGGGCTTGCGATGGTTGGAAAGCCACACAGGCTCAGGCCTGCTCCAATACCATTTAAATAAATCAACGAAGCATTTAGATACGGCTAATCTTAATATCCATTTGAAGTTGAAGATTAATAGAACCTGTAATTTCTGTTTTGTAATTAGTCTACTGAATTTGACGAATTCGCTAGAAATTACAAGCAAGGCTGTACCTTTTCCCACAATTTTGCGTCCACGATTGTAGCAGGTAATCTAACAAAATGAACCTGAAAACTACAGCTAAACGCCAATGCGTCTGTCAAATGAAAGTGATCCCAAAAGCAAGAAATCGCGGTATCGGTACTACTGAAACTAAACAGGCGCTTTCCGGGAAATCAAAAAGTTTTGAGATTATTTGGGCTCAATCACACCTCAAACAAGTCATACATTACAGTCTATGGTGCGCGTACACTGCTTGGATGCACGTTTTCGATTGAAATAACTGTTTCGGTTTAGCGTGTCCTTAGCTTAATATAAGCTAAAGTTGTAAACTTAAGATGTAGGCTTTTACTGCTGGACAAAATCATGGACATGAAAAATTTGGATCTTTTCAACAATCCCCCTTCAAAACAAACTGTTTGGGTTGGGGTGGGGGTTATTGGGTGATCCGATAGCGTTCATATTTTGGCAAGGTGCTACCTGAGGCTCAGTAATTTTGAAAATTTTAAAATATTTATCAGTCTCTAGTATGACTCCCTCCAAAATTCGAAGTTATTGGTTAAAACACAAAACGTTAGGGCTGCAGAAAGCTCAAGCGATCCAAAAGAGGGTTATGTTTTAAGTTTTATTTGACATGTTTACAATAAATAAAAGTATTTGTAAACTATTTAATCATACACTGCACTGCATATTGAAAATAGAGATATGCATTTAAGGTGGTGATTCCCTTTGGTCACATGAAGTTTGCACCATTATTACTCATTCATTACTTGGAGTTAAGAAGCCATTTTTATATCAAAATGTAGTTTGACATTTTCTCATTTTAATGCATGCCACGAAACGAATGTTGCTTTTCTAAAATATTTTTAACACATTTTAGAAGAAGTACAATTTTCCAGAATTTTTGCAGACTCAAGTAAATTTTTCCGAGACATCGGTTATATCATTCGATTCCACTATCAAATAGCTTGGGACCCTTTTTTAATTATTATGAAACCGCTTTTAGTTGTAAAGAAATTAACTAAAATGTATGCACAACCTGGATTTTGTCAACTTTTTCCAAATTTGTCAAGCGATTACTTTAGCTAGAAAGCAGCAATCGGGGCAACTAAAAAATGGTCCCTGGGTATATTTGTGCAGAACACATTTGTTCAGTAAGCAGCTCTCCAACTTGCATGGTGAATGCTCCACAATCTTTGGATAGCAGCCTTCATGATAGCAGTTGGAAGACGATCATGCATCGGATAATTTGCCCTTGTGAGACCTTCAGATCGACGCCCTTAGTTTGATTTTACGGCTTGCATAGTTCAAGAAATGTTGGATTATTTGATTTCTGCAAAAATGACAAGTTTTCGACGCCAAAACAAGAAATTCGGCTATATCTCACGGTAGAGAAAAGCTAGAAACTTGCTTTAAAAAGCAAAAATGTGAAGCTCAATGAGATCTTTCGAATGAATATAGTCATAACTGTATAGATCGTGCCAAACGTTCAGGAATTGAGAAAAACCACTCTGACCGGAAATCTCGAAGTTTTGAATCGGCATTGCGCGGATAGTGTTAGAACACTAAAAGAACTTATTTCGGAAAGTTTCATCAAATTTCATCTTGATTTACGCCGCCAAGCAACAATATGTGCCCAAAAGGAATCACCACCTTAAACTTAGGAAATCAACGATTACAGTAGTGTTAGCAGATTAGAAGTTGAAGACAAAAGAGCCCGCCACTTAAAGGTCATTAACTGTCATCCAAACAATAAGTTGGCTCTAACGGCACCCAATCCTCATGTACCCTCATCAGTTAATCAAACTCGAACGAACACAATCCCTTTCCCATTCATGGGAACAATATACCACTGGGTAGAAGACAAATAATTGTCTAAACTGTGTGCGATCTTTCTGTTGGTTTTTGGTAGACTTGATGCGGACTTTGTTCTGACTTCGACAGGGTTATCGGAACTTTGCATCTCATTGAAAGAAGGCATTATCCACCATGGTGGTAAAGGTCGTGGCCACTGATAGAGTCCTCCACAGCAGTAAACGACGAACAGTGCCAACACGAAGAGACAGCGTAGCATTTTCTGAAATAATTAACATTACATTAACATTCATAATTATATTACAATTCGGTTATTAGCACCACGGGTTAAAACTCTGCCCATTGTGTTGGTAGCAATTTTAGGGGGGCTACTAGGGCCAAAAATTCTACCCCCGCCGATTTCATTCAAATTGTGCCCATTGGTACTCCCTAGTGTCTTACACCTGCAGTTATTAAAAATTTCCAATTCCTATCGAAAATGGCCCAAATTGGAACTTTTTTGCTTTTGGCAACGATAAATTTCTCAAATCAAATTCGTTCGAAACGTTCTGTAGCTCATTTTTTAGCTAAATACAATATCTAAAACTTGTCCATAGCTTTTCAAAATTCTATTTCTAGCCTTTGTAATAATCGTTTTTGTGAGACTACACAAAAATTAATCAAAATGTGACATTCTTCGAAATGTTTTTAACTTTACATATATGCACAATCACATCAATAGGTTTTTCAATTCTAAACAGCTTTTTTCTTAGCACAAACATCCATTTTGCATTTTGCATTTTGAAATGGAGAAGCATGGGAGTTTAACGATAACACTACATCCACTAGAGATGGCGCAAAGTAGCATAAATCCTGATTGCTAAGAACATTTCTGTCTCGGTGGATCTTTAAATACCCGCACGCACCTCACCTGAATGTTGGGGGCGCCGGGCTGCTGTGCGCCAGAAAGTGGGGGAGTTGGGTTAAATATTGCTCAGAAGTGCTCCGGGCTAACCCTAGAGTACCTACCTATAGTTTGGAAAATACTCAAAACTGAGTTAAAGTAACAAGGATCTAAATTAGACAAGTGGCGGTTTAACAGAAGACAAGTTATAAAACTATGAAAATCTAATTGAGGCACAGCAAACGTATTGAACAACTTACTCACTCTCAATCAGGAAGGCATGGGGGTGACACAGTACAGTAGAAAAATGGGGAAAAGTTATGAGAAAAGTGAGTTGAAGTTAGCAAACTAAAAAGGAGGTTAAAGGTTTAATGGAGATTTTAGAAAGGATGGAAGAAAAGACTGGAAAATTACTGGACAACCCCACTGCGCAGAAATCGTGGCACCAAGAAAAACTCTCAACTAACTAGAAGAGTGAGTCATTTTTGTCACAAATACAGATGTTTCGAAACACCCTTTTGATATGTATATTGCGTGGTGGTCAATGTTCTGCGAACTATGCAAATAACAAAACTTCCGGATATAGTACAGACAAGTATACAAAAACCTCGGAATTAATAGATAGTCCAAGTTCCCCCTTAAATGCGCCGGCCAAAAATCATGCGAATCAGTTGGGTAGCTTTCGAGAAATCGATGTTCAAAACAAAATAATCGCAGTTTTGCAAAATGGTTTTTCGGCAAATCTGTAGCATTAATCAATGAACTAAACCTAGTATGCATTGATAAAATGTGCAGTTAGACTTTGTGTAACACTTTGTATAACACTTTGCATCAAAAAAACGCCACTTTCCGAAGAATTCTCACGTCCTTCCATAGATAAGTACATTCACAAAAACGTGAGTAGTATAGGAGGGCCATTTCGACCCTGATTTCGAGGTACGAGCGAGTTTTGGAGTTTCGACTTTTGATTTAAATCGAACGATGACGAAGTGGCTTAAATGCCAATAGTGTAATGACTAGAAAGTGTGCTTACAATATAGTCTAAGCTTGCCTATGTTCCCTTTTTGCCCAAAAGGGGATTGCCAGCAAAGCCAGAAAAGTTCGACCCTGATTTCGAGGTACGAGCGAGTTTTGGAGTTTCGACTTTAGGTAAGAGAGAGCGTCCTTAGACTGGAAGTACTTGAGTAGTTTTGTGTTGAGGCTCCTGAAGCCTCTGTAAACTCCCGATCTTTTGAATCTTATTAGCTCTATTGTAACACTGTTGTCTAGGAACAGCGTTGTCTGAGAACAGTGTTGTCTAGGAACAGTGTTGTCTAGGAACACTGTTGTCTAGGAACACTGTTGTCTAGGAACACTGTTGTCTAGGAACACTGTTGTCTAGGAACACTGTTGTCTAGGAACAGTGTTGTCTGAGAACACTGTTGTCTAGGAACACTGTTGTCTAGGAACAGTGTTGTCTGAGAACAGCTTTGTCAAGGATAGGAACAATGTTACCTGTTCAAGGAACTTTGAGTTCAGTTGAATTACTTTACCAGGTTGTGTTACCAGGTAACAGTGTTACCAAGTAACGGTGTTACCAAGTAACAGTGTTACCAAGTAACAACGTTACCAGGTAAGAGTGTTTTGCAAGCTACAGCACGACAGGAACACTGTTCCTGCTAAAATTGGTTTAAGCTAAACAGAAAGGAACACTGTTCCCGCTGAAACTGGTTTATAAGCTTAAGCAAAAAGGAACACTGTTCCTGCATAAACGTGTTTAGCTTGTTCAGGAAGAAGTACTGTTCCCACTGAAACTGGTTTCTGCCACATCAGAAAGGAACACTAGTCCGCTAAAACTAGATGCTATTTAAGATGAAACAATATTCTAGTGGAAGCTTTCTGTGATTTAATAATGTCTTTATTGTTGTTCATATTTTTAGGTTAACATGGTTAAAGCCTTTATTAACTCAGAACTCAGATTGAAGTAGTTTTATAAGATATACTTTAACTTGTCAGTGAACCTGAAATCCAAGTCTGGCATGTCTATGTTGAGATGGTAAGAATCCTCCACATTTAGAGAAATGATACGGAAGCATCTCTGAATTCTAGTTTCCATTTAACTGCAGTCCATAGCAGCTTGGTCTGATAGCAGATAAATCAAATCACAGTTTTTACTGGCACTGGTGCGATAGAACCCGCTTAACGGTTTCACTAAACACAGACAACTACTTGCACTTTATATCGATTGTTTCAATCTTATTTAATCCGAAAAAACCCCTTAGTTGCAATCCGTAACGCTCTTGCAATTTTACTATATCCTGCTCCGTATTTTAACTCAATTTAATTACATTTTGGCATGCAAGATGAAGATAAAATAAGTTTCACCAGATTTTTGCGCTATCATAGGTCGGCTTAAGCATAAGCGTCACGTGAACATTATTCACCCGTTTGACTTGCGAAATCAACAACACCCTTATCATCCTCAGAAATCTGCTGAAGTAAATAATTGCATGTTTAATATCTGCAAAATATTATTTATTCATTATTAAATCATAACCTAGTCACAAAACTACTACCTTAGGGGTCGAACAATACCGCTTTTACCAAAATCTTCGGTGCGCTTTATAATAGAAAGGCCATCTGATACTAACTTTTAAACGGATAACTTTAACTTTACCAACATGCTAACGATAACAGCAATGTTATCCAGGCTTGGTAGCAAATTTCGATAGACAGGTTTTACCTGAACAAATGCCAAACTGCCTATTTGCAAAGCTCTTTATCGGGAAAAAACCTTTATCCATTTAAATGCTGATAGCTGTTGAAAGTTACGATGGAAAATAATCGCTGAATGTCATCAACCTGAACGGCACATGCTATTTGTAGGCGAAATCGAAGAAAGTTCTGTAAACACAAAACAGCCTAAATGTCACCATAGCGATTCAGCCAGAGGTGGGCGAACTAGAATAGCTGTTTTCTATCAGGTATCCAAAAATGACTCAGCTACCCAGAGTTTTTACCTCAAAATCTTGTTGATTCCTGAAGTGACTGAGTTTTTAAACATTTGATACACAGGAATCCAATTCCGCATTTGCTAGTAGCTACAGTAGCTATTATTCTACATTCTAATGTTTTTTTACTTCCCTAACATGACGCATATTACAACAGGTGATCTCACACTTTGTGCAGTAGGATTTATTTTAAAGTGAACATTGTCCAGAGCTGTGACCTTGTCAAATTTAACATCAACCCAGCTAGAGTCCAAGTACATTGCACTTTCCAAAAAATCCTCCTCAGTAGCTGAAGCATAAGAGGAGAAAAAAGTTTTATAGTGGATAGCTGGGTTCAGCATTTTAAGGAAGATAGGCTGATTACTCCTAATTTTAAAGCTGTTGGATTTTACTAGACTGGGTAACTGAAACGATTCTTCTTGAGAGTAATTTAAAACGAAAGTGTACATCATTTCCTTCATTTTACATGCCACAATTTAAATTTTGTCATCAACGCAATTGTGTCAAAAAAAGATACGCCCAAGTTCCTTAGTTTCATTTATAGTACACAATAAAGCCCGCATAAATTCGATCCAAACTGTTGGATCTTGCTGCTGCTGAAGCTTGGCTCTTTGCCAGAAGTTCGTAGGTACCTCTCTACTTCCATTGGCGGGAAAAGACCAAATGAATCAAAATATTCTGCATATGTTTCTTGTTTACTGTTTCGGTAGCAAACCCAGTGCGTTCCCGCGCCGGCAAACGTATCTAAATTTACAATACCGCACTCGTTCTTCCGAATCTGTAGCGGTAGCGTGTCCCTCATGAAAATACCTCGAAAAGTTTTAGTACCTTTCATCATTTCACCTAAATCAAGGTTAGTCAGCGCTTTCCCATCAAGTAAATTCCTTTCCCATACCTTTTGCCCGGCAGGAACATGCCTTTGCCGGAGGCTTTCTTCAAAACTTGATTGATTGCCGCCGCCCCTGCAGCCGTTGCCGCTCCTACTCCCAATGCCTTGAGACCGGCAACGGCTGCAGGGATTCCTAGCGCTAAAAAAGGCAGGAGGCCTCCGTGCTTTGCAAGCTGTGATTTGACAATGAAAGTTTAACCCCTTTTCTCAGTCTTTTCGCCTCATTTACTTTTTGAAATTGAGGTCTCGTTAAAAGCATATTATCAGGACCACTAAGCGCAGCATAACCCAAGATCAATGATGTTTCACTTCCAGTTCTGAAAGCATTCTTCAGCTTCGCCTTTTGATTATCTGACAATTTAACTCCGTGTTTCACGTACATTATTTTTAAAGGAGAGAAATTCAATTCAGAGTAATATTGACTCTACCATCAATGGTTTCTAAGCTTGCAGTTTTATCGCCGAGCACAATACAGTAAATGTAATAGTTTTCGCTTGGTTTATGTCGAAAATTAAGTCTGACCTCTAGGTCGGTCTTGCTCACCTGTTCATATACAGACTCGTCCCTATGAGACACGTCAAAAAACAAAATAGGGTACAGTGCCTTAAAGTCAGCATAGCTAACTTGAGAACCAGTATCCTCGTCCACGTCTTTTAGCCCTGCCTGTAGGAAACTGTAATATAATCGAGCATAGTCATTATTATCGAAGTCACACTCATATTTTTCCTCAGGATGCTGAGTTGAATTTAGCCGAATCTCGGCCTGACTTAGCGAAAGGTGGTCAAAGATCATGCTGTTTTCGTCTATTTGCTTCGACCTGCTACTCTTTTGTAGTACGACGAAAATATGAATAGGTCTGCTGATGGTAGAAGCAACACGCCAGAAGGGATACTGCTCGTCCTTTTCGTCAGATCGGTAAACAGAGATACTTTTCCAGTAAATCTGCACAGTTTGTGACTTTAGAAGTCGGTTTTCTAGGCTAGACATTGTAGCTAGAGCTGGTACCAGAGATGGAACATACCAGCTCATGTGATCCAGCCAAAACTTTGCCTGAGAATCGTGATTGTTAGAATGCAGAATGCACCTATCGTCGTTCCTTTCCAACTTCAAAGTATGCCTCACACCTCTCAGAACCTTGCTAAAATCCTTTGTAAATCCGAACAAAAATCTTAGAGGAAGAATAAAACTGATTTGCTTTCCGTTCGAAGTTAGCATGTGTCGTTGTGTGAACCCTAGGTTGAAACTGGGATTGTCTGTCGTACTTGCGCCAACAATTTCTTGTGCTTGATTTCTGATTAGTTCAGTATTGTATTTTTGAGTATCCGTACCACCGTTTCCTGTATCCTTGTACCACATCATTGCGGTACCCACAGAACGGCTGAAGTCGTCCGAAATATTAACTAGGTTTAAAACGGTTGTCGCCAAGTGCACATGATCAAAATCCTCTAGCAGCTGCTCATTTGCAAAGTATTCCGCCCTCGAGAACAAACTAAACCCATTATTAACAATAGTGGTTGCTTCCGTGGCTGGCAACTGATTGCCTGCCTGGTCCAAGATTCTGCCTTTAATCAAGAGAAACGAATCGTGAGGCAACAGCCAGCCATCCATATCTTTGGTAAAAAATTCAAACCTTCGTAGCTGTTGGACATTAACGTTATTTTCCCTGTACTGAACGTACTCGTACTTGGCTGTGGAGGCTTCCTCCACTGCAGGCTCAAAAATGTTCCAGTACGGTGCCTCGACTATCTCGGACTGAATTGGCTTCATTTTATAAAGCAGGAAAGAAAAGAATCACATTTTAAGCAAGTATTGAATTATTCTTGAAGGCCTTTTATGTGAGGGCCTTTTCTGTATGCCCGAACCTGCAGTTAGGTTTGACAAAGCCTCCATCACCCCTGCCCTTGATTTCGGTCCCACCTTTTCTCTTCTCTTCTCTCTTCTCTCCCAACCTCTTTTCAGGCTTTGGCTTTTAGTTGTCTTGTAAACTTTGTTGGCACGTTGTCCTAAATTTGAAGGATTCAAGGTTTTGTCGACAAGATGCCGAGCTTCATCCTTGAGGGAATCCTTCATATCATGGATAAGTCTCTTACCAATGGGTTTCAACACACTGCTAGCAAACTGCTTGCCTTTCTGGAGCAAGAGTTTAGCCCCCGCTTTTAGCTTTGCCTTAACCATTTCAGGTCGAAGAACAGATTTCACGACTGAACCAATTCCCTTTCCTTTGACAACATAGACTAAACCTTTCCCAGTCAGTATCATTTTAGAAGCCTAGATTTTTTGTTCTCGGATGTGCAATACGTAAGTGACATGCTCATTATTGAGATTGATTCCAATGCCTCGTTGATCAGTAACCCGCATTCTGATTCTGCTTAGGGAATCCATCTGTTTAACTGGCAAGTAAATGGGACGATTTGGTTTCTCAACCAGAAGCGAACCGGGCTGAAGCGTGGGAACAAAGGAATGAATAATGTCAGACGAAACCCCATTGTCATATGACTCCGCTACGATGCTACAGCAGATCAGGATACTGTCAATTCCATTTGTAATATTCACTCGATCTTTGCCAGTCATGGATCCACTAATTAAATTGACATCGCCAAATCCCAAAATCTTTCGCAAACCTGGCGAAACACTTAAGTCTAAGCTGTAATCTTCGACCATATCGATTTTAAGCTTCCCCGTGCTATAATTTGGAACCATATTAATGATGTTTGCATCGACGCGCTTACTGGAGAGGCACCTCTTGATCTCTTTTTCCAATGCTGGAATGTCATACAGCCCGTCATCCATTTCAATCAAGAACGCTCGGTTGTCGTTGACGAGCAACTTAAAGACGTTGTTGTGATAATATGACGCGATATTGTACCAGCTATACCACATTGTACAGCTGACTAAGGCAATCTCAAGATTTCTGCTGGTTACGTCTACCGGATTTGCAAACGACATTTCAAAATCCTCTGGGCTTGCGCGGCTTGAATCTAGCATAATATACATTTTATTTTATATAAGTGGAATCAGTTCAAAGAAACATGTTTGTCATATAACTCTTTGTGATCCTCTTCATCAATAGCCTGCGTTTCCAAAAGCTTGTCTAAAATTTCTGATATTTCGTTAACCAGATGAACGCTGTTATTACCCGCTTCTTTCTCTAACACCAATAGCATCAGCCGATTCTCTAAATCTTCGCTATTCTTGTAGAACCGGATCCCGTGCAGAAGGCGGCACTTTTGAGACGTACGTTTAGGTGCTATGCCAGATAGTTCAACTAGCTTCTTGAAAATACCTATGCTTTCTTGGCTGTAGGGAGTCTTGGAGTTGAATCTTTTTGTAACCAAATCGACAAAGTCACTTTTAACTGCTCTTTCCATGATCAGATCTCCATCACTGTTTTTGACAACTAGCTCATGCGAGTTTAGAAGCCGTGGATAATCAACGAGTAAATTGCCGAATTTCGATTCAGAATCTATGGTATAAGGACTATTAACGCCCCTCCCAGTCTGGATACGAGCTAAGGCTTTGTATTTAGCACTGGATCTTTTTGCGTTTTCTTGAACTCCGGTTTTTTGCAGGATCCGTTTGTACGTTTGGATATCCTGGGAATCGATAACGCCATTCTTGAGTAAATTGTTGTCTCTTATGTACTGAAACGGCGCCAGTAGTAGGTGAAGCAGTCCGCTGGTTCCAAGAAAGGTATCCGTTTTTCCATCTACAGTTAGCGATACACGTCTTCGTTTACCAATTTCGAGAAATCTATGTTTCCCTTTTTACCTATTTTTGATGTGCCAGGATTGACCTCTAGTGATGAAAACCGTGGATTTTGTGTGGATTGGAACACACTTTCAAGAATTTGTTGAGTGATAGAAGCCTTGGGTGGTACAGGGGGTAATGCTGGCGGAATCCATGCGAGGGGCGGAAGTGCCTGATTCGTTCCGTTCCGAGTTTGGCGTTCGGAGATTGCTGAAACTATTGGCTTGCTTTGTTTTTCGTATTCCTCTTCCTGTTGCCTTTGTGCGGTGTGAGCAGATGACACCTTGTTTTTCAAATCCCGCTTGTGTCGACTGGCGTCTTGAATTAATTTCTGTTTTGCATAATCACTTAACGCCTTCATGTGGTTATTGCTAACCTTCACAGTTTTCTCCGTCATTTCAATTTCATAGAAACTAAGTAAAAATAACTTCCACAAAGTGGAAATAAACCACCTTAACTAAAATTAAGACAAAATAAATCAATATAAGTTAACATAAGCAAAATTATATTTTCGCAAAAACATTTATGTT